>CAUYTI010000112.1:0-12539 GCA_963575145.1 Galago senegalensis | reverse complement strand
TGTAGATATTGTTTTATCAATTAGATATTTTTGAGTTGCTAGTACAGATCTATAAAAAGTTCTAGGGATTTTATTAGCTAATTAAAAATTCTAAAGAAAGTCATGTTTCAAGTAAAATCAGCACATTATACCCCATAAATGCATTAATGTAGACATGATTCATGTTTTATGACTTAGTAAGAAAAAGTAGGGTGTGATCTAGTGGCAACATGTCAGTGAAGACTAATCTCTTCCTTTCACTCTTTTTTGCTTTCCATCAAAGCATCTTATCCATGTGGTTCCACATCCTGTCTTGTTTGGTTCTATTTATTTCTTGGTACTTTTCTCAAAAAGCAAAGTTTTACCCTTCAAGCATCTCCTTGCTTCTCAGTTGCTCTTAATTAAGCCATGTGCCTACCCCTGAATAAGTACTTGGGAAATGGACTTTATTGATTGTGTTAAGTCAATCTAAGGCCACTCTAAATGGGAGAAGGGAAGTCCCCTAAAGGAAATCAAGGTGAGTGAGGGAAGTAGATGATGTACAGCAACCAGCCTCTACACAACTCTTCCTTGTTTTTTATGCAAAGAAACTTCAACAACAATAATAGTAGTAGCGTTTATACTATGTGCTAGGCACATGCGTAATGCTGTAAATGCATTTTAGTCTTCAAAAACATACTGAGAAATAAATGGTCATAAATCCTTGTCTTATAGCAATTAAGAAAGATTAAACAAGTTATCCGGGGGTACGTGGTTAATCAGACCTGGGTCAGTCTGATCTCAGCGTCTGCACTTTTTTACAATGTCATATTACCCTCCTAGTAAATCAGTAGTTGGCTATTAAAAACATTCAAAGTATTGGCTTAAAAATTTATCATTCTTGTAGAATTCTAGGAAGTAATCCATCCCATCTTGGTTTAATGTGCAGTAGACCCATAAATAAATGAGCCTTGTAGGCCAGGATTACAAAAGAGGAGTTACTTACCTCGTTGTGCCCCCTTGGAGCACAGTCCTTACCAGTGGTCAGGTAGGCACTGTATGCCGTATCCATCTGCACACATACCTCAGACACGCTTTTATGCACATTCAGACCTGTGTGTTGTATGTATGAGTGTTGTGTGTATCACAAATTCTAAAGTAGGGTTTTAACTTGGTAATTAATGAAAATGACAATAAAACGAGTTGGAAGGGACAGGCCCTGACCTCTAAAGTAACCTCTCAGTGAACACTGAAGACCATATCATCTGGTATCAGCCTTCAGTTCTTTACTTAATGGTAATAATCAAGTATTGTGCCCAAGAGAATATTTCTGGCCCAGACTGAATTTATTTTCTGAGTATCCTAACTTAGTCCCATATTCTGATGGAGTTTACTTTTTATTTCAAGGTTCTTAATACTTAGATTTTGCATAAGCTCAGGCTTTCAGTAATTAATTACAATTATTTAATTTCTGCCGAAGACCTTGTTTCCCTCTGGTTTTCTGCAAGAAGCAGACCAGGGTTCTGGAGTGGTGTAACTTTGCTCCACTACTTAAGATCACAGTGTCTGTGTCTTGAATAACTGAAAATTGGAAACAAATTAGAAATTTACTTTCCTAGATTTAATGATTTTTGAGTCCCAATGAGAAACAAAAGATTTAATGATTTTAAGTAAGAAATTGTTCTAAGGCAGAAATATTGTTGGATTAACTACAAGACAGTGGAAAATCCCTTCTGTGTTTGGGCCGTGCCATAGTATTTGGAAAGAACTGTGTCTAGTGATGCCTCCCTGGCACTCTCCTTCATAAACTTGACTTCACTTTTCATCTCATTCCTAATGCTATTGAAGGGTTGTCTTTCCTTTATAAATATATTGCATGTTAGCATGAAGTAATAATATTTAATAATATATTAAATGAATAACAGTTTGCTGATTAATAAATATTAATCTACAAATATTGTGGCTAATCAGGAGTACAAAGAGGATTACATGAATAAGTAAATTTTAAAAGGGCAGAAGATAGATAAAAAAGTGGTGAATGTGAGCAAACTTCGGAAAGAAATAATATCAGGATTCAACAGAACTGTTTTGTCCTATGCTGTTTTTAAATCAAATTTCAGAAAAGATCTTTTCATTTGAAAGCTACTCCTTTAAACAGAATGCTACGTGGTTTCAATACCAAAAGGGCACACATTTTCTAACATAGGTCAACATGTATATAGCAAAAGAATTAGTATGTGAACATTGGTCCAAGTGATATCTTGAATGAAATATTAATTCCAAATCCATTTTATAAGCATCCTGATACCTATTCAAATTGAGAAATTACTATTGGAATTAGGTGTCTTGCTCAGATTTTTAAATTAAGCTTGATAGAAACTATTTCAGTAATCATCCTACCAATCTGATACATAGGAAGAAATAAGTTGTCTAATATTATCAAGTTTATTTTTAGAGCATATAGCTTATTTGATTTTGTAAATGGCCCATCAAAATTGGCATAACACATTGATTTGTGAACAAGAGGTCAGAAAAAGACTATTTTAAAGAGAGTCAGGCAGGTGTTTATTTTCTAGGCTCTCTCATTAAAGAAAAAGCCATTAAGTCTTCACCTCTAGAGCTTTTCTATTTAAGGAAGCCTAGATCCCTGATGAAGAGGGAAAAAAAGTTCAAGAAATGGCAATTAAAATGCTAATCCCTCTTGCATAATTCAGGTTTAATAACTGGGGCCTAATAGAGAAAGTGGGATTGATTGTTTTTAGAGAGCATGTATTCTTTTGCTTTTTTATAGTACAATAAACTGTAACTAACTTTTCAAAGGGAAATAACCAAACTGTAGCTTTCAGTGCTGTCTGCGGAGAGAGCGAAGGTGAAGGTGGCGCTGTTCAGTGTGGTTGTCCCTGCAGATGTGCGGCTCTTGAGCTTTGCAGATGCGACCAGTGCTTCAAATTTATGTTTAAACATGAATATGTGACTCTTTCTTTTCAACTATAAATTTTTAAAAATCAAAATCAGATCAAATATTTCAGATGAAAATTTGTATCTAGGTTCGGCGCCTATAGCTCAACCGGCTAAGGCACCAGCCACCTACACCTAAGGTGGCGGGTTCGAATCCCCAGCCTGGACCCGCCAAACAACAATGACGGCTGCAACCAAAAAATAGCCGGGCATTGTGGCGGGCGCCTATGGTCCCAGCTACTTGGGAGGCAGAGGCAGGAAACTCACTTGAGCCCAGGAGTTGGAGGTTGCTATGAGCTGTAATGCCACAGCACTCTACCCAGGGGGACAGCTTGAGGCTCTGTCTCAAAAAAAAAAGAAAATTTGTATCTAGATTGAGATATGCCATAAATTAAAATGAATATGATATTTTAAGTCCAAGTATAATTTAAAAATGTAAAATGGATCAATTGTCATTTTTACATATATTGATACATGTTATAATATTTTAAATATATTGAGCTCAAGATTATATAATATTAAAATCAATTTTACCTTTTTACCTTTTTTGAAAGACTTCTTAAAATATGGATACCAATAAATTTAAAGTTACTATTTGGCCTCTGTTATATTTGTCTTGGACTAATATAACAAGACAAACAAAACTACCTATTAGTTTTTCATTCCATGCACAAAAATGCAATCTGGGTCAGTGACTAGATCTCTTTAGAGTTAGAGTTTTTTTCTTTTTGTCTCTGTCTGACGCCACCCACAGTCGATGACGGTGTTGTTAACAGTCTAAGTTGTAAGCAATCACTGAATCTAATAACTAATTCACTATCATTTACTTTTTGTTTAAGTCATAATAATAGTCTTTTACTTGGTAATAGAGAAAGTCAAATTACTTAGGAAATTTTAGTAAAGCAAATTGGTGAAAAAAATAGTGATAAGGAAAAAGTATGACTTAGAATATATTTATACTTTGGTTCATACACAGTGTGAAGCACTTAAAGTCTTTACCCTGTATCTAGAAAAGTTTATAGTGTCTGCTTTCTAATAAGGTGTGTCCTTTCCATGTTTTCTTTTATCCTTACCTCAAGCAGATTGGGCAAAAAGCACAGTCAAATGTGTAATGTTTTTGAGTGTGACTTCATCATCATTTCATCTCTCTGTTCATTATCTCTTCCTCTAGGAGGTGATTTCCTCTCCTTTCTGAGAAGGAAGAAGGATGAACTAAAACTCAAACAGTTAGTGAAATTTTCATTAGATGCTGCTTCTGGCATGATGTATCTTGAGAGCAAAAACTGTATACACAGGTAAGGAGAACTTTTTTTCCTGAATTTTTTTTTAATTGTTTGAGATTCAATGGGGGTGTAAAGAATTAGGTTACACTGATTGCAGTTGTTAAGTGAAGTCTCTTTTGTAATTGTGTCCCACCCCCAAGAGGTGTGCCATATACCATGAGCCCCCAACCCGCCTCTCCTCCTTCCTCCCTGATCCCTCATTCCCCTACCCCCCCACCTTGCATTAGATCATCTACTGCCTTCATATTAGTTTTGAGCACATTGGATTCTTGCTTCTCCATTCTTGTGATGCTTTACTGAGAAGAATGTGTTCCATCTCCATCCAGGTTAATACAAAAGATATAAAGTCTCCATCTTTTTAATGGCTGAGTAGTATTCCATGTTATACATATACCACAGTTTGTTAATCCATTCCTGAGTTGGTGGGCATTTAGGTTGTTTCCACGTTTTGGTGATTGTAAATTCATCTGTGATAAAGAGTCTAGTGAAAATGTCCTTATGATAAAATGATTTTTGTTTCTTCTGGGTAAATGGCTAGTAGTGAGGGTCAAATGGGAGGTCTAATTTGAGTTCTTTGGGGATTCTCCAAATTTCTTTCCCAAAAGGTTGTATTAGTTTGCAGTCCCACCAGCAGTGTTAAAGTGTTGCCTTCTCTACACATTCACACCAGCATCTGCAGCTTTGAGACTTTGTAATGTGGGCTTTTCTCAGGGTGGTTTTGATTTGTATTTCTCTGATGATCAGGGACATTGAGCATTTTTGCATTTTCTAGTTTTTTAATATAATGCTTAGGAAACGAATGGGGAGTTGCTATAATACAGCAGTAAATTTCTTTCATAAAACATGCATTTTCTTGTATGAGCAAAAAGAGGTGGAGGATGAAGCAGTTTTTATGAACCAGAAACGATGCATGATGCAAATGCTGTTGAATGTGGGGCAGGGTTCCCTGTCAGACTGAGCTGTCGGAGCTTGATCTAAGCTGGTTTCACCACTGAGCTATACTTCCTTTAGGTGTCTCGTTATGAAGCGTTTCACTTACCATTCTAATGAGATTGTACAACTTACTATTACAGCAAATTAAGTCACCTTCACCTTAATTCTACCTTTAGTCTCAATGGATATTTTTTATTTTCCTAAAAACCTTTTGATTAATATTCAGTTTTATTCTGGAATTAAAATTATTGCCTGTGTTTTAAATATCATTCAATAATTGCATACGTTTTAAAATATATTTTAGTGGATATATTATTTTTCTGAAAATTAAGACTACTAAAACTAAACCATTGTATTCCCATTTTACTTTCTATACATATAGATTAAATCACATTATAAGAGGCTTTGTAAAAGACTAAGCATTTGCTTTTGGACAAGAATTGCATTAAAATTAATTTCTTTAGTAGCAAACACTGTTAAAAGTAACCATTTTATTTAGAGAAAATTTACAATTTTGATTGCTGAGGTTTTTAGGTGCTCAGGTATCAAATTCTCACTGTAGTTTTTTGTCTCAATGTTTTTCAGTCCATTAGACTATCTACGATTTTAAACGATAATAAGCATTATTGAAACTTGTATTAATTTTTTAGTTTCAGTGATTTTTAATTTCTAGTGCACTGCAGTTGAGGAAACCATTGTTTCCATTTCTGGCTACTTTTCTAGTGATTACTTCCTCAGAAATGGAGGTCTGCGTTTAAGTACCATCACAATTGAAACCATTAGAGATTGTGGATGGCAGTTACTTTTTAAAAATTTATTCCTCTCTCCAGAGCCTGCCATTATCTGCTGTAGTGTTATTTTCCCATTTTGCTTTTTAACACTTGTCATGTGTTCACAACTTTTTGAAGGTCAGCCTTTGCCTGATCACATCTCCTAGCAGGTTGTGCAAAGTCCTGTGCCATTCGCCTGCTGGGAAGGTTTCCCAGCTGAACATCTTGAACAGTGTCACCAAGAGCAGGTTTGACAAATAGGTTTAAACGTCAGTGCCAACTTTTAGTGATTGGTAGTCGCTCTCTGTGGTCTGTATTAAGAAGGATTCCAGAATCAGCCGTAAGAAAGAGTCCAGTGATCAGTAAGTCACATCTGCCAGGGTACTGCTGAGCAGTAACAGACAAGGCCACATTTGGATCCTTGGCATAGAATATCTTCTTTCTTGTCTTCATTCCCATAAATACTTTTCTCCCTTTTTATAATCTTTGATATG
This sequence comes from Galago senegalensis, assembly GCA_963575145.1. Classification (NCBI taxonomy): domain Eukaryota; kingdom Metazoa; phylum Chordata; class Mammalia; order Primates; family Galagidae; genus Galago; species Galago senegalensis. Next base: position 6,143 of record CAUYTI010000112.1, on the reverse strand, counting down.
ATCTTTTTCTTCTTATTGTGGTTGTAACACAATAAGCAACTATATACCCATGTAACATTTTTCTTTAATCACTTCCATTGAATTCCTCTAAATTATCTGCTGTCCCATTTCCCTTATTAATCATGAGTGCTGATGAATTTTATGACGTCTTCAGCGGTGTTCCTCCTCAAACCTATATACGTGCTGTTTTGGATGAATTTGTGTTTTTTTTTCTTTTTATTTTAGTACCTCCCCAATATGTGGAATTGTATTGAGAAAGCAAATCCTTCTTTGTGTTGAATTTTACAGCAGTGAACTGTACTGTGGAGTCCTGCTCTATGTGCCAGCCTGTGGTACTGTTTCTGTGGGAGCTGCAGTGGTTGCAGCAGAATTTTATTTGATTCATGGTTAAAAGATACTAAAAAGACTCATTGTTTTTCTCCTAAGAAAAATCAAAGAAAAATATATAATATTTACTACAATGAATAGTTTCTCCCTCACTAAAAAAATTTCTAATATGGTATATCAAAAATTAATTAAAATACTTAGGTTTCCTTTAGTTTTTCAGGTGAAGAGCAATGGCTAAGTGCCACTTTTGATACCCCAAAATATTACTAAAGTAAAATTCACAGTAAGTTTCTGTGAATTACAAACTCTGATCCAGCAAATCCAAGCAAACATTTATTCTTCAAATTTTATATTAATTTTTTATAATTTTACATAAACTTATAAATTTTTTCCTGTTCATTAATTAGGGGTCACTGGAACTCAGTATATATTTCAAAATATTTCTAATTGTGTGTTCCCAAAATAGTGTCTTGAACTTTGAGGGACACATTTTCTTTCTTTGGCTTCATTTTATTGTTTTGATTGCTGTGAGAGGAGCAGTGCGGTGTTTCATTATAGAGGAGAAGGGTGACAGCTATAAAATGGAAACAAGTGATTGCGTCAGGAAGTGACCTACATTGGGAAAATGTTCTTGCTGAAATTTTCATTTAACATTCAGGAGAATTCTCATTATATACTAAATTTCTAATTTAAACTATTTCTGCTTCTGGCATGAGAATTGCTCAATATTTTGAATTTTGGTTTTAATTTTACTCAGTGGCACTTTTTAGGAACTATTCAATAGACCAATGTGGAATTTTCTTTTCTACTTATACTTTATATAAACTACTTGAAATATATTGCTAAACTTTGTGATGTGTATACATTTACTTAAAAAGAGTGCATTATTAGATTGTCAGATACCTCTCTATAAGGAATATTAAATCTGATGAATTTTGAAGTTAAGTAGATTGGAGGTTAACATTACACTAAAATTAAATAGTAATGGCATTATGGTTTTATTCTTGATGAATCCTATGGTAATATTTATTTTTATTTGGGTTTATTTCTAAAAGTTGTTTTATGCCTTTGTTCTTTGTTTGATTGCCATGTATTTACATTAAAGACCATAATCTATGGGGAGTTTGGAGAACATTTCTTAATTCCATTGTAAATATCAGAAAAGGTATGTATTTTTTAGAGGGGTGAGATAGAATGCGATTTCTATTTCTAATTTTAAATCTTGTACTGATTTCTTTGTGTTTGGTTGCTCTACCAAAATGATGTTTTTGTTATGGGCAAGGTTGACAACTTTACAAATTAAAGTGTATCAGAACATTATTAATCAGTGAGAATCTTGCTTATCCATTTAGAACACAATGATATTTTCAGTAAAACACAAATGCGGACAATTGCCCATTCTGTGCCAGGGGGATACCAAAATGAAAATCATGATCCCTGCCTTCTGATTTACATAACCAAAATAATAATATTGCAAAGAGATAATCTATTTTGTGATAATATGTACAAAATTCTTTGGGAATAATATTAAGAGTCATGACTGAACTGTAAGAGAGCTGTGGTAGGAATGACCAGGGACACTGCAGAGGATGTTATTTGAGTGAGACTTGAGAGAAGGGAAAAGAAGATTTACTGAAGAAACAGTGAAAGCCAGGTAGCAATGCTTTACAGGAGAGAGTGTGACTTAATTAGCAATGCTTTACAGGAGAGAGTGTGACTTAATTGTGGGACTTCAAGGAGTTCAGTGTTGTCAGAGTGGGAAATCCAAATGAGAGATGGGGCTGAGTAAACAGGGGTCATTCTCACCAAGAGCCATGTATATCTTAATTTTTTTAATTCTTTTTATTATTATTATTAAATGATAGCTGTATGCATTAATGCAAACATGGGGTACAGTGTAGTGTTTTCATACACAATTTGAAATATTCTCATCAAACTAGCGAACATAGACTTTGTGTCATTTACTTAGTTATTGTGTTAAGACATTTATACTCTAATTCTAGAAAAGTTCACTTGTACCCTTGTTAGACAGACCATACAGGTGATCTTTGTATACCTTAAATTTTACTAAGCTGAAGGAGTATGTATTTGGCCGTGTTAGGTTATAACTAGGTTATAATTAGGTTATAACTATATTAGGTCTATAACTAGAAAAGTAATTTGAACACAATTCACAAAACACTGAAAAATGTGTAATCTCTCAAAAATGTGTAGGTATGGGACCAATTTTATTCTTAAGTTTCATTGAAAAACTAATTTAGAAAAGCTAAGATTGCCCAGAAAGGAATAATACTACGTTTCCCTCTCATGTTAGATTGCCTGGTCCAGTGGTTGCTGATAAGGCTTACGTATGTCTACTTTTTAAGACAAATGTGAGATGTGGCTTCTGTCTTAGTTTTGTTTTTGTGAGACTTCATATTTTAGTAAGTAAAAATTACTATAATATTGATCATTTACATTTTTCTCAATGATCTTTGAGGATTTTCTTTTTATTTTTTAACTGCACCTGATTACCTACCATTTGAGATCTCCCTAAGCCTTAAATGTACAGAAAAAGGATTTTTTGTTTAATGCATTTTCATTATCATTTAAATGGTAAAAATAAAGGCAAATAAACAAATTTAAGATAAAAGTATAAAAATAAATTAATTTAGGTATTTGATATTGTGGAACCCTTTATCACTATATCTCTTATGATCCACTACATACTTAATAGATAGTGCCTTACAATGACTTTGAGTGAGGCCCAGTGAGAGCAAATGAAGGTCTCCTAGAGAATAGTGGCAGCACCACTGTGATATCTTAAATGTGCTATCTTTGTTCTCACACATACCCTGTCATTCCAGTGCCAGTGTTTTCACTCTCTTGTGCAAGTATTAGTAACCTAATAGCTGATGTTTATGGAGAGTTTACTGTCTGAGAATACAAGCTTCCTGAGGGCAATGATTTTTACCCATATTATCCCATCACTTTTGGATTCTAAAAGCCTAGAACAAAGTGTGGCACTTAGAACAAATAAATCCCCCAAACAACAGCAGTTACTAATATTAAGCCCATTGTATATGGTTAAAGAGTTTGAGTATATTGCCCAAGATCTTACTGAAAGACAGGGTAGATCCAGGATGTAAATCTCAGCACTCTGGTTCTAGAGCCCACATGTGAATCCCTGCATCAGACTCTACTGCTTTCTGTAGCAGAGACATCTTCTGACCACCTGGGAGACTTGGGCCAGAAGGCCAGATGGCACCTGATGTGACAGCTCAGCTTATATCCCAACATCTGGGCTCGTTAAGATCATGAGTAGAAACAGAAGAGGATGCTGAAGGCTGTGAAATGTAATTTTAGAAAGACATACCAAGGTGTTTTTGTTGTTTTTTAATGAGAAGTTGCTGAAATGCAGCAGCATTTTGTTATTACTTCTCCATTTAATTAGAGCTTGAAATTTTTCTTTTTATTTTTTATACACTATTGTTTAGATGCCCCCTTTTGCTTTATCTGTTAATTAAAGACACAGGATTAGCATAGAGATGTGATAATCTCAGTTGACTAAGCATTTATCACTGATTTGCTTGTTCTAACATTTGATTACAATTTTGAATATATTAAGCTGTATTTTTATTTTTAGCTTCTAAACCAATTGTACAATAGAGAACTGCTCAATAATTTTAAATGTGTCAAAAGCATATGGTCCTTCCTTAATCTTTTTTTTTTTTTTTGACTAGCACAGTTTGGTATTTATAAATGGCATGATTATCATACAAAAGATATCACAAGAACACCTTTATAAAAGTTATGTGTCCTGCTACTTGATTCATTGTCAAAATTTCCCACCACTAGTTTCACTTGTTTTGATTAAGAGATTTTTCCTAAAGTCACATACATGTTTTTAAGAATGAAAAGGAAGCTCTTTACGTTAGGATCAATTAACATGTTGGCTTGGCCTAACGTATCAGAGTATCTAGCTGCTGCCTTAGAAAACAAAACTGAGGGACTTACAGTAAAGGGCTAGAGAACAGATAACTTGGTTTGTGGTTAGCGGTAGGAAAGCTGCACCCTGTGAAGAGACTGCTCAGGAGTCCACGCCGATCGAGCAGGCGGGCTGACAGGCCTGGAGTGGGGGAGAGGAGTGCATGAATGCGCTTCTGGCTCCACTTCATGGAGTTAGCCATGTCTTACGGTACATAGAAATGATAGAAGAGAAAATTAGCTAATGCTTCATACTTTTCATTATTTCTGACTTTTATTCAGTCGATTACAGTAAGTACATTTTAGATCAGAGTATTGAAAAAGTGATCTTTTACATTAAACAATTACACATGGTTAAAGTTACCATTTTTCTTTTAGGGCATATTTGATTATGGGGAACAGAAACTGCTTAAACTAATAACTTAAGCAATAAGCGATTTAGTGTAACAAATCAGAGTTATTTCACAGAACTCAAGGACGGGAAGTTCAGCCAGCCTGGGGAGTCTTTGAAACTCGGGCCTGGGAAGCAGTTGAGGACCAAGGCAGCATCTCCCCCGCCTTTCCCTCTGTGCTCACTGGGGCATTGACTGTTCTTGCTGTGCAGCTGCTGCTGCCTCTTGCTTGAAGCCCACATTCCCCTGTCTCATTCACAAAGGCCCCCAAATGACATTTGAGTCAATAAAACCTTCTAGACCCAGCATCTACCACTAAGTAGTTAGTCTTTGAGTTCAAATTTCAAATTTGTGGCAGAAGGAATTGATTGTACCAGCTCGATATTCAGTGTCTAGCCCTGTTTTAGTCATAACATGGATAGGCAGGGAAGAGCTGGAGGGGCCAATCTCTGTGTGCAACTAGATAGTTCTCCAAAGATGGGACACATGGTAAGCAGGTGCCAAAAGATGGAGTGCTCACCGTGGGCTGAGTAGTTTCATTATCTCATTTAATCCTCATATTTCTGTGAGATTGGTACCACTTATCTGTATTTTACAGTAGAACAAATTAAGCCACAAAGGAGTAAGTAACTTGTCCAATGTCACACAGATCATTAGAGGAAGATTCCAGCCAATCCTACTCTGGAGACAAAGCCTATAAAACAAACCAAAAAGCTGAAACCATGTTAGATACATTTCTTCATTTCTTCCCTTTTGTGTCATATAAAGCAAAAATTAAAACCATTTCAGAAATGCTGACAGAGAAAAAGCCTCATTGTAGGGATAAGAGAGTCCTTCACAGGCATTCCCTCTGTCTTTTCCTGGGATGATTCCTTCCCCACAGATCTGTGGTTAGAGGAACTGCAGTTGGTCCACACAGCCGGCAGGGGATCAAGCTTAAAACAGTAGAGTTGGGCTCATGGTTAGCCCAGAGAGTTTGTTGACCATTTGTTCATTTCAAATTCTCATAGTCAAACTTAATTTATGCTAAAGTAGCTGGCTTTTTCTGATTGGTCTCAGTCAAATGGAAATTCTGATCTCTAGGGAGTCCATCAGAACATGGATGACACAGAAACCAGTTTAACCTTCTAGCTTGCAAATTTCTCCTACTCTCTGGTCTCCAAGGCAGAATTGGAGCAGCTAACATATGGAGCCGGAGAACTGCAGCCTGTATTAGTTCCTAGACCTTGAGTCATCTCAGTAACTTTAACTTTGTTTTTCTGTTATTGTTTGAAAATATTGTTCATTCTTTATTTTATAAAATACAAAGGCACTGGCTCGGCACCTGTGGCTCAAGCAGCTAAGGCGCCAGCCACATACACCTAAGGTGGCGGGTTCGAATCCCCAGCCTGGGCCCACCAAACAACAATGATGGCTGCAACCAAAAAATGGCCAGGCGCTGTGGCAGGCGCCTGTAGT
>CAUYTI010000105.1:0-21407 GCA_963575145.1 Galago senegalensis | reverse complement strand
GCCTCAAGCTTTCCCCCTGGGTAGAGTGCTGTGGCATCACAGCTCACAGCAACCTCCAACTCCTGGAGACTCCTCAAGTGAGTCTCCTTCCTCAGCCTCCCAAGTAGCTGGGACCACAGGCGCCCGCCACAACGCCCAGCTATTTTTTTTTTTGGTTGCGGCCATCATTGTTGTTTGGCAGCCTGGGCTGCATTCGAACCCACCACCTTAGGTGTATGTGGCTGGCACCTTAGCCACTTGAGCCACAGGTGCCGAGCCATATTTTGGGATCTTGAATCAACTACTGACCAAGGCTCTTAGGGGCTCAGAGACCTTTAGTGCTCATGCATTTGCTTGTTGTGGAGTTTGAACTTTATTATTTAGTTACCAAATGTAAACATGGGTTGAGGATCTTAAAGAAATTAGACACGGTTCTTAAACAACCGGGGTGCCCACTGCCTGCGTTTCATTTCCCCTTTCCTGGGTTTTCTCTGACGTCTCTATGGGGACAGTGAAGCAGCATCTTCCTCTTCTTGTATTCTCAAAGCCAAGTATTGAGGGGCCAATTCAAGATTTGACGGGAAAGGAAGCTCAATCCATGTGGGTAGGCTCTAATCACAGAGTAAAGGGGCTGATGTCATCCTATGGTCCCTGTGATTTTTGGAAGTCTTTACAGAACTGTTTATAACTAGTACGAGGGCAGCCAAAGACAACTGCAGCAAGGAACCTTTAACACAGCAGTGAAATGCTGTGAGGCCAGGAAGAATTCTCTGCCCTGAAGTGTGGTGCCATACACACTGAATGCCAAATTGCAATCAGAATAAGGCCCACAAAGTCCCTGTCACCTACTGTGTTTGGAACCTGGCCAAACTGCAGCTTTAACAATGACATATAAATATATAATGCACATGAACAAATGACCAGTAAACTTTGACATCTGGTTTTTATCTTAAGTTGGTTTCTTTGTCTTGTCACTGTGGAAAAAAACCCGGAAAAGTCTTGAAAGCTAATTAGCTCCAAATTTACTTTAGGAAAGAAGAGCCAAAAAGTTTTGATGACAAATTTTTCTTTGTTCCAACTGCCAAGCTGGTCTTTGACCTCTCAGTTTAACGGAGATGATTATTTATTCGCACATAGGCCCCTTGTTTCTTTCAATATAGAACAGTCTTTCCTGGAATAGGTACCTGGCTACTGATTCACATTTGCAAAGTATTTGCCATCTTAAACCAGGTTTAAAGGACTATATTCAATATCTCTTTGAACTATATGTATATGCACACACTATTTGTGTATATCCATGTGTTTCCTTAAACTGATTTCTAGGGTTTGTAAGTTTCCTTTGTAAACTGATTTTCTAGGCTTTGTGTTATAATAATATGGTTTGGTTTTCTGAATTTATATTTTCCTCCAAATTAATACATTTTCTTTTAAAACTCTAATTTCTCACCCAGTTTATGAGAAATACTACTATGAAACTTCTACACACACACACACACACACTTTTCTACACTTGTCTTTTTTGATATATTTAAGAATGTGTTAATTTTGGTATAGGTGGAAATGACAAATTATAAAGATGGCTTGGTGCCCATAGCTCAGTGGTTAGGGCACTGAGCTGGTGGGTTTGAACCCAGCTGGGGCCTGCTAAACACCAATGACAACAACAACAACAACAAAATAGCCAGGCATGGTGGCGGGCGCCTGCAGCCCCAGCTACTTGGGAGGCTGAGGCAAGAGAATCATGTAAGCCCAAGAGTTTGAGGTTGCTGTGAGCTCTGACGCCACAGCACTTTGCCAAGGGTGACATTTTTTTTTCTATCAAAGAAAATTATGAAGATTATTAGTGATTGCTTCCTCCTCCACAGCTGTTCTGGAGGAAGATCTAGCCAAGTTTTCCTGTCTTCATTATTTTGGAAGACTAAAATTTGATTTAATTCTACTTCATTTTGTTATAATCACAGAGTTTCTCATGGGCTATCTCATAAGGCAGTCACATAGTGCCTTATATATAAACATATATGTGTATATATAAAATACACACACATATGTGTGAGAAATATATGTGTGTGTGGATCTATGTGTGTATGTATGTGTGTGTCTGTATATTATATATACATATGGAAGAGCCCACTGAGCCATGTGCATTAAATGCCTTTCTCTGTGATTTAAAGCAAAAGGCTTTGGGGAGAGAACAGACAGACAAGTTAAAGATTTGGGACCTCAGTGGTTTATGACGTTCTTGGTCTGTGTCCATTCTCCTGACTCATGGGAGACGTGTGGAGAGCCCCGCGTGGTTGCCAGCTGGTTCTTGTAAACACGAAACTTGTTCCTCCCCCCAACTCTGTGAGACTTTGCAGGAACTAGAGCTCTCTGCTGGGCTCAATCAGCCTCTGCTGCTTTCTGGTCTTGCTGGAGGTTCTAGGATTGCAGGTTCTCCTAGCCCAAGGAAGCTCAAATAACAAATAACAACTACAAGGGGATCATTTTTCTCTTTTTTGTTGTTAAGTATGAATTAGAGCAGCGGTTCTCAACCTGTGGATCGCAACCCACAGGACCTATAGTAAAGGGCCATGGCATTAGGAAGGTTGAGAACCACTGAATTAGAGTGTGGCATAACCTATCTTATGTCTCCCAGAAGCACCTGGGCCCTTGCATATGGTTATGTACCTCAACATCTTATTATAGACATAAAACTCAAAGCGAAATGTAAACGCTGTGGTAGCATATTTGGAAGTAAATTGACAATGTTATAAGTTCATAACAAATAAAAAAGGTCATTTAATACTTCTATTGAAAATGCACATTTCACTGCTATGGCAACTACAGAACACAACTGAAGGACAACCATGGCCTGATCCGATAGCATGTTTCTAGACTGAGTGTGGGGCTGAGAGGATGAATTCTTAGTAATTGTTATGAAAACAAAGCACTTCAGTCAACTTCTAGACCTTCCCACTGGCACAGCGCTATGAAGAAACATTATTTTGCTCAGCCTGCTTTCATATTCACGTTAAAAGAAACTGTAAACTTACTGTGCATGGTTCTCTCGTTTTTTTCATAATCTTCAAAATAATTAATTTTTACTATAGGTAATATCTAGTAAATTAACATGTTGTGATTCACTAGTCCTTAACCACTGGCTATTTAGGCTTGAAGTTTCACTTAGGTAAACATTTTTTGCTTCTATTTAAATATTTTCTTAGGACAAACTTCTAGGAATAAGATTCTAGAGTTAAAGGGTTGTTGATATTTATTTTTCTTATTTAAACTTTTTTTTTCCTTTTACCTGCGTGTTTTTGTTCTTAAATTTTGGAATCAAGAAACATTTTGGTCACAAAGAACAGTAGAGGATGTTCTCATTCCGTTTATCTTCGTGATCTTTGCCTTGTTTAGGCACTTGCCTGAGTGCAAGGAATGCCCGATGAATGGGAACGCGCAGTCCTTCAAGGCTTTAGCAGCGTGGGTTAGAGAGAACATCCGATCCACAGGTCTTTACTGAGCATCAATTACAGTGAGGATACAGACCAAAATGCAAAAGAGAGTCCGTGAACTTTGGCTTCATGAATTAATTCCCTCTCACCCCTGGTAGAGAGGCTGTTTGTTGTTCTGTTTTCTTCCTCCTGGGGCAGAGGTGGGCCCAAACCACAGCTATTCTGGAGGAAGATCTAGCCACGTTTTCCTGCCATCATCCTTATCCTGGAAACCTTGAGGGGGTGGGGTGTGTGTGTGTGTAGGTGTGGGTGCATGGGTGTGTATGTGTGTGTGTGTGTGTGTGAGGGTGTGTGGGTGCAGTATCTGAAGCAGAGTGTACTCATTTTTCTTAACTTTTCAGTTTTGAAGACCTGACCAGTTGTCCTATTCTGCCCTCAGGGAAGGTGGGGTTAGTTCTCTCATCTCCTTTGAGTGTGGTCTGAAATGGCCACAGGGCAGCCTCAGCAAGGGGTCTGTAGAGGAGGTAGGAGACGTCAGGAGAGGACCCTGGAAAGATCCCTTCTGCCATGAACTCCCTAGAGTAGTGATTTTCAACCAGTGAGCTGCAAAAAATTTTAAAGGTCATTAATTAAATTATTTTTGAAAGAAGTTCAAAGCACAGTGTTCTTTTACTCTTTTTAAAAATCAACATAATTTGAGTGTGCTGCAGAAGTTTAACTATAGGTTCAAGTGTGCTATGGGATAAAAAAGGTTGAAAAACACTGCTCTGGAGGGAAAAAATTATGGGGAGTAAGTGAGCTGGCATTATCTGATAACAGCAGTTTTTACTCAACTTCTGCCACCTAGTGGCCATTTCTGGGAGGCTCTTTTCCACTTTTTAAACAAGAATTTTAATAATGTGCATAGACATTTATATCTGTCAATCCATATTTTCTTTAAAAAGTCAAGAGCAAAAAAGTTTTAAAAAATTGAAAAAATAAAACACTGTGTTTGACAAAAAAAAGTCAAGAGCAAAATAATACAGTAGGACAACAGGAAGTAATCACTGCAAAAACTGAAGCCCAGAGATGCTTAAGGCTGGTTCTTGCAGCCACTTGTATTTTAGTTTGTTCCCTCTGTCTTATTTGAATTTTTATTCATTAGATGCTTTTCTAATACATACATAACATTTTTTTAATTTAAAAAGTCTTTTAATTTTTTTGCAGTTTTTGGCCGGGGCTGGGTTTGAGCCCGCCACCTCTGGCATATGGGGCTGGTGCCCTACTCCTTTGAGCCACAGGCGCCACCCTAAAAGGTCTTTTAAAAATATAAATTGGGGAAGTTTTGAGAGGGGCTGATTTCCTCAATGAGATCAAAAGGAGCATTAAATATGAATGTAAAAAAAGGAAAACATTTAAAAATATTATTTTTCAGGTAACCTTTTATAACATGGGAAATAAACATTACTTAAAAGTTCATTTCATTTCTTCCATTTCAATAAATCAAATGATTTCTACTTCTCAGGTTGTTCTCATTCATTTATCAACATGCAAAGATCGTTTTTATCTAATTAATACAACAGTCCATCCAGACTATTTGAGGGTGAATCAGAATCTTAAAACTCTTCAGTTTAGAAATGTCACAGTCTACAAAAGTAACAAAAGAGGGAAACCAGTAGAATTTTCTTAGCTTGGCACATGTGCTGTTTAAGGGCAAGTGGCTTTTGTAAAATGAATTGTATTTTTGTTGAGCAGTATAGCCGATACTCATTCAGAAGTACTGGGGTTTCAACACATGAATTTTGGGGGTCCACAGCTCAGTTCTTAGTGCCAGGTTTGGGAGTGTGGCTAATAATCTCTGCCCTACAGAATCGTACAGTTTCAAGGTCATGTTAAGAAAAACTCTAAAAAAAAAAAAAAAAGGAAGTAAACAAAAACTCTGGTGTGATGCCAAACACACAATAGATGCCAAGTAAACAAATTGCTATTCCCACTAAAGTCTGGATTTTGAAAGTCAAATTTCCTTAAAGCAAAGAGGCTCCTATAACAGAATCTAGGGATTTTGTGCATTGGATCAAAATGCCATCTAGTCAGCCAGGACCTGACACTGACGAATCCCACCAAGTCTTCCCTGCTGTGGCTCGGCACAGACACACTGCATGTACTGAGCGTGCCACTTTTAGGAATGCTTCTTACCTGCCTGTCTGGTTCCAATGACTGCAGTGACCCCAGCTCACCTGGGTGTCAGTAAGCCATCCCAAGCAGGGTGGGTAGGAGCATGGGTCTGGGAATCCCATGATGTCCAACCCCATTGCTTATGTCCTGTTCATGGGTGTGTATTAATATTTAGCTCTTTTAAGCCTCAGTTTCCTCTTTTGTAAAAGGGAAGTAATAGCATCAGTACTTAATCTGGAGTGTTGTAAAAGCTTTATAAAGCACGGTCAAAGTAAAGCCCTTGGCATAATGGCAAGAAATCATAGGTAAGCTCTTTGTGGCTGTTGGATTTTGCATGATTTTTTTAAAACTTTATTCAAATTAATATAAGGGTACAATATTTAGGTTACATTGTTCTCACTTTCAGGGTAAAGTTGAATTTGTAGAAGAGCCCCTCACCCAGGGGATGTGTTAGACACCCTCACGATGTGCACGTTAGGTGAGGTCCCACCTCACGCCCTCCCTCCTTCTGTCATACGTCCTCCCCCACCCCCCTCCCACTGGCCCCTACCCCTGGACTACATAATAGTGTTTTACTATTCTTAGGAACATGTAATTGTTTATATATTGATTTCATATTAGTATGGAGTACATTGGAAATTCATCTTTCCATTCTTGTGATACTTTAATAATAAGAATATATTTCAACTCCATCCAGGTAAATGTAAAAGATGTAAAGTCTCCATCTTTTTAATGGCTGCATAATATTCCATGGTGTACATATACCACAGTTTGTTGATCCATTTATGGGTTGATGAGCACTTAGGTTTCTTCCATGACTTGGCAATCACTTGAGCCACGATAAACATTTTAGTACAAATGTCTTTGTGGTAAAATAATTTATGTTCTTCTGGGTACATACTTAATAATGGGATGGCAGAGTCAAACGGAAGGTCTTCATTTAGCTCTTTGAGGATTCTCCACATTTCTCTCCAAAGGGCTGTATTAGTTTGCAAGCCCATATCCACACCAACATCTGGTGTTTTGGGACTTCTTGACGTGGGCTAATATTGCTGGAGGTAGGTGATATCTTAGAGTGGTTTTGATTTTATTTGCATTTCTCTGATGATTAAAGATGATGAGCATTTTTTCATGTGTTTCTTGGCCATTTGTCTGTCATCCTTGGAGAAGTTTCTGTTCAAATCACCTGCCCACTTCTAGAGAGGGCCGTTTGCACTTTTCTTATTGTTTAATCTGAGTTCTCTATAGATTCTAGTTATCAGGCCTTTGTCAGATTCATAACATACAAAAATCTTCTCCCATTCTGAGGGCCATTTGCTTTGTTTGTGGTACTCTTAGCTGTGCAAAAGCTTTTTAGCTTGATCAAGTCCCAGGTATTCATTTTTGGTGTTGCTGTGATTGCTGGGGGTGGGGTGGGGGGCGTGTTCCTCATAAAGTTTTTTCCCAGGCCAGTATCCTCAAGTATTTCCCCCGCACTCTCTTCTAGAATTATTGTTTCATGTCTTAAATTTAAATCTTTTATCCAACAAGAATCAATTTTTGTCACTTTTTTTTTTTAACCTAGGTTTATTTATTTATTTATTTGTTGTTGCAGTTTGGCCGGGGCTGAGTTTGAACTCATCACCTTTGGTATATGGGGCTGACACCCTACTCAGGGAGCCACAGGCATGAGTACCTGCTTGTGCCTTCTCGGCATCCCGGTGCACACTGTTGTAGTTAGCTGGCTGAGGCTGCTGTGCTCCTGAGAAATGACAGCTGGATGGCTGCTGTCCCTCTTGCTCCCTGCAGGGGAGCAGCCCGGGGGTGGGGGGACTTCCAACCCGCACCTCTCCCCTTGCCCTCAGCTTGCTGGTCTGCCTCACCTTCTGGCTTATCTCTCCCCAGGCCTGTAGTGATTGTCCTCTTTCCCATTGCTCTCTGCAATGCCTCCCTCCTGTCTGCCTGGTTATAATCATGTTACTGTATCTGAAAGAACCTTCTCTTTTTCCTGTTTCCCCCTGAGAGTTCCTTCCTAAACCTTCTCTCCCTTGCCTGTAAAGAGCAGGCCTTATGATGGACGATGGACGTCTGTGTCCTTGCCTTTCACATTTCCACCCGGCTTCTGGGGCTCTGCTCAAAACAGCTCCCTCGAGGCCATTCCTCCTTGGCCTCCTTCCTTGTTGATGTCTTTGCGGTTTTTCCCATTGCCTACTCTCTCCTTTTGGAAACTATTTTTGTCTGGTCTTTTTTTTTTTTTTTTGAGACAGAGACTCAAGCTGTCCCCCTGGGTAGAGTGCTGTGGCACCATAGCTCATAGCAACCTCCAACTCCTGGGCTCAAGCAAGTCTCCTGCCTCAGCCTCCCAAGTAGCTGGGACCACAGGCACCCGCCACAATGCTCGGCTGTTTTTTGGTTGCAGCCATCATTGCTGTTTGGCGGGCCCGGGCTGGATTCGAACCTGCCACCTTAGGTGTATGCGGCTGGTGCCTAGCCACTTGAGCCACAGGCGCAGAGCCTTTTGTCTGGTCTTTATGAATTTACCCTGGATTGTCTGGGTAACTTCAGCAGATGTCTCTAACTGTAACTGTGCCCCCAGGGCATGGTGGGCTCTGGGACCTGCTCGGACAGGTGGGAGCAACAGCGATGGGGAAGGCTTCCCGGGGGTGCTGCCTTCCTCCTGTCCTGCTTCTCTTCCCATCCTTTCTGGACTCCACCTTCTGATCCCGCTCCCTACAGGTGGTGGACTCCAGTTTCTGTGTTCCGTTTTTCTTCTAGCTTGTCCTGCCCCTGATGCTTCAACTATTTTATCTATATGGGCCACTGTCTCTTACGCTTTCTCCGGAGCATGGGCCCCCCATCTCTTTCCACTTGGTAGGGATTTCCAACCACATCCAGCCTCTGTCTCATTCGTGACATCAGGGTGCCATTATTTCTCTGAACTGTCTTACACCGTGGTCCTTTCCTTTCAGTTCCTTCCACCCTGTCTCCCTCCCACCTCCTCACTTCTGGCCCGGTCACCTCCGCCTGTGCTCATCTCCCTGCTGCCCCTCTTCTCCCTGAGGGTCATCCTTGCCCCCAAACCTGCTTTATGCAGATCTCTCCTTGCTTCAAATTCTTTAACGGCCCCTTCTTGCTGATGGAAGAAGCTTCAAGTCCTTAGCGTGGCATTCAAGGCCCTTTACAAGCTGGCCTTAGCCTCCATCACTGAAGGGGTCTCCTCCATACCGTCACTGAGCTGAACTCACAGTGGCTGGAGTGAGGCCTGGGGTCCAGTCAACAACCTGCTGGGCGTGGTTCCCAGTCTTCCTCCCGACTGGGAAGGTCCTCCTCCCCAGTTCCGAAATCACAAAGACTTTCCCAGCCACCTGAACCCGCAGGGATTTTCTGCCTCCCCTGAACCTTCTAAATCATTTTTTTTAAAAAAGAGACTGAGTCTCACTTTGTCTCCCTCAGTAGAGTGCCCTGGTGTCACAGTTCACAGCAACCTCCAGTTCTTGGGCTTAGGCGATTCTCTTGCCTCAGCCTTCCAAGTAGCTGGGACTATAGGCACCTGCCACAATGCCCGGCTATTTTGTTGTTGTTGTTGTTGCAGTTTGGCCGAGGCCGAGTTCAAACCCGACACCCTCGGCATATGGGCCGCCCCCTACTCACTGAGCCACAGGCACCACCTTTCTAAATAATTTTTAATGTGTCTCTGCATATTCTCCGAGTGCTGAGACCCCTGCGGGCAGAAGCTGTGCCTGGTTTGGGTGCAGGACGTGTGCTGTGTGCTGGAGCAATGTGGCCCTGGGGCGTGCACTGCCGTTCACTAGCCACAATTGTGGGCAACTCTCTGTATCTCAGCTTCTTCTGTTTATTATAAAATCGGAGTGATCCTTTCTTGCTTTTCCCAAAGGATTGTTGCAATAACTGAAAGATCTGAAGGATGAGAAAAGCTTGGAAACCCTAAGGATATACAAATGTCAGCTATTATTGATTATAATTTCTCATCCCTTACTTGTTTCTCTATCTACGTCTTTCTTGCTGGAAACAATCAAGTCTAAACCCAGACCTCTCAGCTTTAAGCTTTGCTTGGAAAGAACAGTTGCAAGGCTATCACTCCTTAGCCCCAGCACATAAGAAGATTACCAGCTGGGCATGGGGAGCCGGGCTCCCTCGCCCAGGCTGCTCAGATGATGGGTGCCCAGAGCCGCAGATACCTGCCATCTGTCAAGGCGTCTGGCTTGTGCTTAAGGATGCAGCTCAGTTTCGCAGCTGACAACACACATCTGACCCAGGAAGTGCAGCTCGGGATTTCAGATCTGCGTGATCCAGGATGATCCCCTTTCCTGGGTGCTCTTATGAGAAGCTCCTGCATGTCAAAGTGTATCGACATTGGCTCACCAAATGGGCCTCACTGATGCAGGGTGAGATGCATGCATTTTCTACTCCTACCATGGCCCCCAGTGGAACACCAATATTTTGACCCTGGTCACTCCTTGTGTCACCATTGCCAAATGGCTGGTGTTGCTGAGGGCTTTTCTCCAACGGGCAGGCCTGTTCTCGTCGCCTCCTTTAGGTGCTCTTCATTCCTCCTTCCCATTTCCCCCAAGTTAGGATTAAAAATAAGAGACTGATTTCTTCATTGATTATGTTATTCAGAGGTGCACAGTGACTGATGACTCTCCAGCCAATTCCATAGGCATGTTCTTAGTTAGTTCTTATTTCTGCGAAGTTCATAGCCCTAGAATTGAAAATGCAAGGAATTTCGAGAAGTAGAAGAGATCGGTGTGCCTGGATCCTACTTACCTCCTCACTACCTTGTCACATGTCCTCTGTTTCACGGGGGTCAATCTTATGTATGAGAGCAGCCTGTTAGTTTTTGAATTAGTAGACTTTATTCTTTTTAAGAGTAGTTTCAGGTTTGTAGGAAAACTCAACAGAAAGTACAGAATTCCCACCCCCCTGCTCCCCGTTTCCTCCATTACTGACCCCCTGCACCAGTGAGGCCCAACGTCGAGACACTTTGACAAGCTGAGGTCTCTAGTTTGCATTAGGATCAGCCCTCATGCTGTACATTTGATGACCTTTGCCAAATACATGGCCACGTATCTATCGTTACAGGATCGTGCAGGAGGGTTTCACTGTCCTGAGAGTCCCCTGCACTCTGCTTTCTCACCCCTCTTTTTTTTTTTTTTAATTTTTTTTTGAGACAGAGCCTCAAGCTGTCTCCCTGGGTAGAGTGCTGTGACATCACAGCTCACAGCAACCTCCAACTCCTGGGCTCAAGTGAGTCTCCTGCCTCCGCCTCCCAAGTAGCTGGGACCACAGGTGCCCGCCACAACGCCCAGCTATTTTTTGGTTGCAGCCGTTATTGTTGTTTGGCGGGCCCGGGCTGGATTCGAACCTGCCACCTTAGGTGTATGTGGCTGATGCCTTAGCCACTTGAGCCACAGGTGCTGAGCCCACATGATAATTTTTTAATAATCATCAATATCTTTAGTTATGTAGAAAACATGATGTGGAGTTACAAACCAAAGTTACAATACTACTACTTTTTAAACTAAAAATTATCTTATTTGCAATGGCACAATCACAGCTTACTGTAACCTCAAACTCCCAGGCTAGAATGATCCTTTCACCTCAGACTCTTAAGTCTCCAGGAATATGAGTGCATGCCACTGTGTTTGGCTAATTTTTTCTATTTTTTGTAGAGACAGGGTCCCTCTATATTTCCCACGCTGCTCTAGAACTCCTGGTTTCAAGTGATCCTTGTGCCTTTGCCTCCCAAATTTCTGGGATTACAGATGTTAGTTATCATGCCTGGCCTAATAATTTCTTTTAATGTATTAGTCTCTTAAATCATATAGAAAATAAAAAGTAGTTTGCACTGATTTTATAATAATTCTAGCTTTTATAATTGCACATGTATTTACCTTTATTAAGGTCTTTATTTTTTCATATAATTTTGAGTTACTATTTAGTATTCTTTCATTTCAACCTGTAGGGTTCCCTTTTGTATTTCTTGTAGGGCAAACCTTTTGATAATGAACTGCCTCAGCTGCTGTTTACCTGCAAATGTCTTATTTTTGTCCAAATAATGGTTGTGTTGGATACAGGATTCTCAATTGATAGTTTTCTCTTTCAAACACATTGAATAGACATATCAGCTGACTGCCTTCTGGTCTCCAAAGTTTCTGATGAGAAATTCATTTATAATCTTTCTTTCTTTCTTTCTTTCTTTCTTTCTTTCTTTCTTTCTTTCTTTCTTTCTTTCTTTCTTTCTCTCTCTCTCTCTTTCTTTCTTTCTTTCTTTCTTTCTTTCTTTCTTTTCTTTCTTTCTTTTCTTTCCTTTCTTTCCTTTCTTTCTTTCTTTCTTTCTTTCTTTCTTTCTTTCTTTCTTTCTTTCTTTCTTTCTTTCTTTCTTTTTTTCTTTCCTTCCTTCCTTCCTTCCTTCCTTCCTTCCTTCCTTCCTTCCTTCCTTCCTTCCTTCCTTCCTTCCTTCCTTCTTTCCTTCTTTCCTTCTTTCCTTCTTTCCTTCCTTCCTCCCTCCCTCCCTTCCTTCCTTTCTCAGAGTCTCACTTTGTTGCCCTTGGTAGAGTGTCATGGCATCACACCTCATAGCAACCTCCAGTTCTTGGGCTTAGGAGATTCTCTTGCCTCAGCCTCCCAAGTAGCTGGGACTACAGGAGCTCACCACAATGCCTGGCTATTTTTTGTTGTTGTTGTTGCAGTTTGGCCTGGGCCAGGTTTTAACCTGCCATCCTCTGTATATGGGGTCAGTGCCCTACTCACTGAGCCACAGGTGCTGCCCATTTATAATCTTATTGAGGATCACCTGTATATGACAAGTCACATCTGTCTTCCTGCTTTCAAGATTCTCTCCTTGTCTTTGACATTTGAAAGTTTGCCTATAATGTATCTCAATGTGGGTCTCTTTGAGTTTATTTTATGTGGAGTTAATTGACCTTCTTGGATAATTATATTCATCTTTTATAGCACATTTGAAATTTTCAGCTATTTTTCCCCAAATATTTCCTCTTCCTTCTCTTTCTCTTCTCCTTCTGTAGCCATCACAATATATATGTCAGTCCACTTGATGGCATCCCAGAGGTCCCTTAGGCTCTGAGTATTTATTTTTTAATTCTGAATGTGCCATATTGTTTCTTTGTATGCTTTATGACTTTTTGTTGAAAATGATATATTTGAGTCTAATGATGTGGTAACTATGGAAATCAGATCTTCTTCTTTCCTATATTTTTGGTGCTTTGTTTTTGTTTTACTTTGTAAAAAAAAGTTTCGAGGCTTGGCTCAGCACCTATAGCTCAGCAGCTAGGGTGCCAACCACATACACTGGAGCTGGCGGGTTCAAATCCAGCCCAGGCCTGCCAAACAACAATGACAACTACAACCAAAAAATAGCTGGACATTGTGGCAGGTGCCTGTAGTCCCAGCTACTTGGGAGGCTGAGACAAGAGAATTGCTCAGGCCCAAGAGTTTAAAGTTACTGTGAGCTGCAATGTCATGGCACTCTACCAAGGGTGACATAGTGAGACTGTGTCTCAAAAAAAAAAAAAAAAATATTCTAGGCTATCTCCGCACTGAGAATCAGCTTAAACTCTCTTTCCTTGAGCATGTATATTCACTTTCTAATCTCCCCTACATATGCAGTTCTTTTTAAATGGCTTTGTCTTTAAAGTCTGGTTCCCAAATAGGGAGAAGATAAAAATGGAAGAAAGGAGAAGGATACTGGCCTTTTAAATCCCTTGGAATTTACTTCAGCTTGAGGTGAAGGACTTGTGATAATGAGAATGGTGAATAGGCAAAATTTTATTTCTGTGAGAACAGATAGATTTTATGAAGAACAAAAGAACAATGTGAATTGTTGAAAGAAGATTTATTTATTTATTTATTTTATTTATTTTTTTATTTTTTTGAGACAGAGCCTCAAGCTGTCTCCCTGGGTGGAGTGCCGTGACATCACAGCTCACAGCAACCTCCAACCCCTGGGCTCAAGCAAGTCTCCTGCCTCAGCTTCCCAAGTAGCTGGGACCATAGTGGCCTACGACAACGCCTGGCTATTTTTTGCTTGCAGCTGTCATTGTTGTTTTTGATGGGCCTGGGCTGGATTCGAACCCGCCACCTTAGGTGTATGTGGCTGGCACCTTAGCCACTTGAACCACAGGCGCTGAGCCTGAAAGAAGATTTCTACAGGAATGCAGCATTATTGTGTGATATGTCAAATCAAAATGACTTGATTATTTCTTTGCAAGGTAAAACTAATTGTATATGTGATATATAGCAAAAAATCCAGGAATTTTGAAAAAAGTAATTCTTTTGCAAACACTTCTTTTTTTTTTATTCACAGTTTTTGGCCAGGGCTGGGTTTGAATCCACCACATCTGGCATATGGGGCTGGCGCCCTACTCCTTTGAGCCACAGGAGCCGCCCCTGCAAACACTTCTTCAAAAGGAAATTACAAATGAATATTTTTTCCAGTTAGCAAATGTCATTAATGAACAAGATGACATAGAAGAATATGCAGGTGTCACGGGCCTATTAATTGGAGAATATAATGGAAGGGGTCACTGACTTTGAGAATCATGACATCACACTCAAATTATCATGTCAGCCTCACTTAGTTGATATCACCAGGTACCTGAAGAACTGTAGATGGAATTTTCTTTTTTTTTTGAGACAGGAACCTCAAACTGTCCCCCTGGGTAGAGTGCTGTGACATCATAGCTCACAGCAACCTCCAACTCCTGGGCTCAAGTGAGTCTCCTGCCTCAGCCTCCCAAGTAGCTCGAACCATAGGTGCCTGCCACAGTGCCCGGCTATTTTTTTTTTTTTTTGGTTGCAGCTGTCATTGTTGTTTGGCAGGCCCAGGCTGGATTAGAACCCGCTACCTTGTGTGTACATGGCTAGTGCCTTAGCCACTTGAGCCACAGGTGCCAAACCTGTAGATGGAATTTATTGAGATCTCAGTAATTGGCCTTTTAAAGTCATTGTTTGATGCTAAAAAAGATCCAATTGAAATAGAAATAATGCAATAGAATATCCACATTTTTAACAAAATGTCTGAAATATGCTTTCTTGCTTTTCAACCACTTATTGCTATGAATCTACATTCTCCTACTATGTCAAGATACCCTTATGGTTGCAAATGACTGATACCCATCTAGAGGATCAACTGAGACTATGGACCTTCATGCTGCAACCAAATATTCAAATGTTTTTCAACAAAAAGCAGATAAAACAAAGTCATTAAAAAGTTAGCTAACTTTAAAATTAACCAAGAGTTTTTCATTTTTTGAAATTAGTAAGTACATAGTTGTAACAAAATAATCTACTTTTTTTTTTTGAGACAGAGCCTCAAGCTGTCACGCCGAGTAGAGTGCTGTGACATCACAGCTCACAGCAACCAACTCCTGGGCTCAAGCAATTCTCCTGCCTCTGCCTCCCTAGTAGCTGGGAATTCAGGCACCTGCCACAATGCCTAGCTGTTTTTTGGTTGCAGATGTCATAGTTGTTTGGCAGGCCTGGGCTGGATTTGAACCCACCAGCTCAGGAGTACATGGCTGGTGCCTTAGCCACTTGAGCCACAGGTGCCAAGCCAAAACAATGTACTTTTATGTACATTTAATTGAAGTTTCTTGAATGGAGCCTTATTTGATTACAGGTAAATTAGTGTGGCCTTCCAACGTGAAAAAGTTGCCCATCCCTAGTACAAGCTCTCCTCTGGAAGTTGCAAGCCTTCAGTAGACTCTAGAATTACAAAAAGGTACATCAAACAGGTTTTGCCAATGCAATCTAAGTGGAGAGACAGAATCCTTGTGCTTCCTACTTCATCATCTTCCCAGAATTTCTCCAACGCATTACGTTTTATTTTGCTCTTTTAACTAGTTTCTAAATCTCTCTTTTTCTTTTCTTTTCTTTTTTTTTTTTTTTTTTGAGACAGAGCCTCAAGCTGTCCCCCTGGGTAGAGTGTCGTAGCATCACAGCTCACAGCAACCTCCAACTCCTGGCCTCAAGCGAGTCTCCTGCCTCAGCCTCCCAAGTAGCTGGGACCACAGGCACCTGCCACAACGCCCGGCTATTTTTTGGTTGCAGCTGTTGTTGTTGTTTGGCAGGCCCGGGCTGGAATTGAACCTGCCACCTTAGGTGTATGTGGCTGGCGCCTTAGCTGGTTGAGCCACAGGCGTCGAGCCAATCTCTCTTTTTCTTTCAAACATGTTTCACCTATGAATGCTTCTCTATGCATTGATCTTCTCTGTGTCATTTCACTTGTAGACTTCAAGATAGTTAGGAAAATATTATAAATATAATTTGTACCACCTCTTCTATGTTATTAGTGTTCAATAAAGAAATAACTATAGAAGTCACCCCAAGTGAGAAAATTATAACCAGGTAAACTTGCTTCACATTTCCACAAATTCTCAGATCACTTATGGTTTCAAAATTTTTATCACAAAGGACAATAACAGAAATAGAGAGAAACAGGCTGACTTTCACATGAGAGAAAGAATTTATGGCACTGGCAATGAGAAACACAGATAGGATGACTTAAAATCACCAGGTGCAGTGGCTCGTGCCTGTAATCCCAGCACTTGGGAGGCCGAGGCAGGTGGATTGCTTGAGCTCACAGGTTCCAGAGCAGCCTGAGCCACAGCTAGATCTCATCTTGAGAAATAGCTGGTCGTTGAGGCAGGTCCCTTGTCCCAGCTACTTGGGAGGCTGAGGCAAGAGAATCACTTAAGCCCAAGAGTTTGAGGTTGCTGTGAGCTGTGATGTCACAGCTCTCTACTGAGGGCAACAAAATGAGACTCTATCTCACAAAAAAAGAAAAAAAAAGAATGACTTAAAATCTGAGGTACAGTTGGCATACTTTGTTCCTTGCTGCTTTTGTCTGTCTGTACACACAGAAAGTCTGACTTCATTTATCCAAACTCCATTAGTTTGGAATCTACAATAATCACAACTTGCCCCATCTAAATGTATATCTGTTCTATGGAAATATACACATACATAAAGAATCTGCTCAGCAACTAGATAAACAAGACTAAGTGAGAAGATTAAAAGGAAACCCCCTTTTACTGAAGCTTTGGTATACAATGAACATGCTAATTACAAATGATTATCTACTCACTAAAGCCATTATGGAATTCTGTTAAGATTTGAGGCCAAGTTCTCTACTTCTCCCCTGAGATAATTAAACTACATTTATTTTAACATTTTATTTAACTCAGCTTGGGCTTTCCCTCCAAAGAACTGATGAATTATTCTATCTGGACCAATTTGAATGAATTTGACTATCTGGACATGTGTGCATACACTATCCCATATGGCCAAATGATAAACTCATTTGTCAGAGTTTAGCCAGAAAAAAATTTTTCCTCTCTCCAATGGTGTTTCAAAAGACAAATATCTTTCTATAATACGGCTTTCACAATAGACAACTGTTTCTGTATACTAGATTTTAAATGCACTTTATTTATTACCAACGATGAATGCACTCTGTACCACAGGACTCCCTAATGAGAAGTTGGCTACCCCCGAGTTTGGGTCTGGTGGGCCAGGGCAGCTCAGTCTGCTGGTCCATAATAGAAAATCAAATAGGTCATTGCACAGCCATGAAACACATGCAGAGCTGCCTTACCGCTTTATATGATTTTGTCTTTTAGGAGATAAAATCATTTCTTACTTTATAAAAACAGTATCCTCTCTTATATAATCATTTAATTTACATATAAAGGTTACGCTTAGTAAAAATATATGAACCAAAATTGCAACAAAATTCTGAA
Source organism: Galago senegalensis (assembly GCA_963575145.1). NCBI lineage: Eukaryota > Metazoa > Chordata > Mammalia > Primates > Galagidae > Galago > Galago senegalensis. The sequence continues at coordinate 4,081 of CAUYTI010000105.1, read as the reverse complement.
ACCATAAACTACCTTTTCAGAATGCACTTTCTTTCCTCTTCTCTCTTGAAAAGCTTCATTGCTTTTAGGACAGGAGATATTACTTCATAACTCAAGATTTAAAGCATTCTCTTCAGCCCATAATAAGAGTAATAAAGCTTTTTATTGTAAAAAAGACTGTAAATATATTTAGCAATAATTTCAACAACTCAGAAGTGGTTCAGTTCCTACAATGAGAAATATGAGTCTCATGACATTTTTGGTGCAACCTAGAATTTCCACTATTTATCCCTCTACCTGTGGAGATGGTGAGCGACAATTATTGTAAAGAAAAATTTACCTAAGAGAATAATATACCAAATTTTCCCTTAAGTTGATGTGTAACACGAAAGTGAGAGGGAGAGATTGGAAAATAATTTCTCCTTTCCCACAATTTTAGCAAAGTGTCTGTTTATATAAAGAAGGAATAGGGTTTTGACCTGTTGTGTGGACAGTAGTTTAAACCAGGGCTCTGAATGAGAAACAGGGTAGAAAATCAGAGGTTGACCCTATAGGACAATGCAGTGTTCATATAGATGAATGGTAGTAAAGCTTCAAAGGCCTGCAGCAGTTTGCTACGGGGCAAGAAGGGAGGAGTTATCAGAGTTGAAGTAAAGGGGCAATAAAATTCTGTTAGAACTCGAGTTTCTCCAGCTCAAAGACTTTGTTTCATAATTTTGTGTCTTTCTGCGAGTCAAAAGTTACTGGGAGGAACTCAAAGTCTTCTAAATCTAATCATTTTCTCTGATTTCCATTATAGATGCTTTTTGATGTAGGAAAGATGTAAGATACATTTGGAAGAAATATCCCTTGTAAACAAACTCCAGGCATAAATTGAGTTGCTGTTTATTCATGAAGGACTTTTTAAAATTCCGATTCTAAGTTATAGCTTAAGTTTTTGCTTTGTTTTAAGGCACTTTCAATAAATCTGAGAATATTAAGAACTTTCTGGGTTAAGAAGAAGAAGAAGAACAACAACAAAATACTAGTTCAAAGGGACCAAATCTGGATTCTCAATATGATCTGAAAATATAAGAAGGTTTATTTGAATAACTTACTGAAGGTCAGAGTGGTTAAATAAGTGTTCCAGTATTAAAGAGCTAGAATGTGTGGAGGTGACTTTAGTTGAGTATCAGATCTTGCATTTTGTATATTTTTGAAATAACCACTGCAGGCAACACTGAACATTTATATTCTTTGGTTAATTGATTCTGCTTGCTTCTTCACAAACTTCTTCAGAGCTACTCCTTTCTCTCTGCTCTCAAAGCTGTCATAATGTCACCTCATTCCTAGAGTGTAACGATTACAATTTTAGCACGTCTTCTAGTCTCTTTCTTGCTCTCTCTTTCAGAATTAAAGTCCATACCTATTATGAAAATTTAAAAAATCTTTTTCAAACTTTATTTTCATCAGCCTCACTCTGCATTCATTTTACTTACTGTCATACAAAGAAAGTGACTATATATCTCAGTTTGCTTAGGATGATCCTGATTAATACATGTCATGAAGTACTCTGTTTCTTTCTTAAAGATGTCTATGTTTGGATAACAAATTATAAGATTTTCCTACATATAACTCATTACTTTCAGAAACCTCACCTCTTATCTCTCAGCCACAATTACTCTGTCTCCTACAAGCTAATCCATTTGCTATCTCTGTTATGCAAAACCTGATATTATATAACTCTATCCTGTCTTTGTACACTTTCTCATTTTAATCTGTCCTTTACGTAGGATTGATTCAGCTAACACATATTTGGCAAGCACCTGTTATGTGTCAGGCACTGTTTTAAGTGCTGGAGTTAGAGCAGGATCATGGTAGAAAAGGTTTCTGCTCTCATGGAGTTCCTACACTAAGCATCCCTTTAGCACCTGGACACATGTTGAGGACTACAGTATTGGTAATACATTTACTCTCTTTGCTCATTGTCTTCTCCCTGGTATTGCATTATTTTGAACAATAAATGAGGATAAGTGAAAGTACAGTTCTTCCCATTTCTGTGTTCCCCTCCCAGTCCACAGACAGGATCAGGCCACAGGAGTGATTTCAAAGCACTGCCTAGAGTGCCAATGGGAGGGTCTCAATGGGGAGTTCCATGCTGCTGGCAGCCGTAGACAATGGAAATCTGTATCTTGAAGACTACACTATAAATATACAGTCTTTTTAAGGTTCAAAGGAAGAAAAATACATGCATGGTTTTCACCAATATCACACTTCAGAATATTATAAATCTAATTAAACATCATGTCCAACCCCCATCTCCACCTTTAAATACACACACACACACACACACACACACACACGTGCGCGCACATGCACACATACATACACACACTTCTCATCCTTTAAGAACAAAACTCTAGATGAAAGTATTTGAAGAGAAAGTAAGAAAGAAGAAACACTAAGAAATCTAGACTTTAAAAAATCCTTTGCAACCTATGGCCTTGTAACTTGGGGTCAGTACTAGCTCAGCAAGTGGGTGTGCGTTAAATGAGAAATGCCGTAAATATCAACAAAAGTTGCACATTCCTTCTTGTTTGTTTAATTTCGCCTCTTTACATGCAGTTTGGTGGGAAAGTGTTAGGAGAAGACAAGAGAAACTAGGGAGGTAAATGGGGTACATTCATTCATTCATACCCATGTAATTTTGTAAGATGCACTCCATGTTATGTTTTGTTACTTCTTTGTTTCGACTTCAAACTCTTTCAGAGCAGGGGACTATGCCTTCTTGCTCATTACTACACTCAACCTGTTAAATTAAATGTCTGTTGTCTGATGGGTGCTTTGGTACTAGGACACAGCCGTGAATGAAAAAGACAATTCCTGGTCTCATGATTCATCACAGTATCTCCCATAGTATGTCTATTGGTGAACAAAAGTCTTGACCGAACAGCCCCCACAGGGAATCAAGATGCAAGGAATGTTTTTGATGGCCCATTTCCTATATTTCTGCCTGAGATTAAACTGACGTTTTATTTGAAATAGTAGCTGCTCTCCTATTTGACCACCCTTCCAACATTCTTAGGCTGGTAAGGGAATGTATATCGTTGTTTTCAGGCTCATTCAAATTCAATTTTCCTATCTGAAATAATAGTAAGAAAGCTGTAGGAAAGAAACTGGTGGATTTGGGAAGAAAGGTAGTTATTGAGGATTTATTTAGTACACATTCAATGCTAGGTGTTTTGCTTATGTCAGCTGATAATAATACTCTTTATTTATCACAAGGAGATTGTCAGCCTCAAAAAAATGGCACCCACTTCTTTCTGGTTTCAAGGCAACCAAAGTAAGACATTCCTTAAAACAAATTCAGAAAATAGCACCCTAAATTGAGGGCCTCAGAAGGGAAAATTCATCTCTGACCTTCCTTTGCCCTCCTGCCTCTCAGTCCCATTCTTCCCTGAGGCTAACCATAGAGATTAGAATCCTTCCTTCCCAAGGCAGGTCAGAAAGGCAAGAACCCTTTTTCCTGAAAGCTTAATATAATATCTAAAATTATTCTATTGAAAAACTGGCCATAAGTAATTATCAGACTTACCTTATTTGGCTGTAGGCCATAAGAGTCCCATTCCAGAGAGGGCCCAGCCTCACGCCCTGAAGAAAGGAATTCATGTGCAGAGAGGCCAAGAAGAATCTAGACAGGCCTTGCTGGGTTTTCCCACTCAGTCTGTTAGCATCAGAGCATACCCTTTTTGTCCAATCACATTTCTTTTTTTTTTTTTTATTGAATGTTAACTATGTACATTAATGCACTTCTGGGGTACAGTGTGGGGTTTTCACATGCATTCTGAACTACTTCCATCAAACTGGTCAACACAGCCTTCATGTCATTTTTTCAGTTATTGTTTTAAAATGTTCACATTCTACTCTTAGAAAGATTCACTTGTACCCTTGTAAGATAAACCTCAGAAGTGATCCCTCCAAACCCCCTCCCTCCACTCATTCCCCCCTCACTTCTCCCTCCCCCCTCTGAATGTTCTTAGGCTATTTGGTTATAGCTTTTGTATAAAAGGTATACATTAGTTTCATAATAGGGGTGTGTACATTGGATACTTTTTCCTCCATT
>CAUYTI010000103.1:0-15924 GCA_963575145.1 Galago senegalensis | reverse complement strand
CCCACCACCCAGCCACCCTTCTCCCCTCCCCTTCCCCACCGCCTCCCCATAGCTCTCAAATGAAAGATACAACTTAAATCAGAGAACATTCTTTGAGTGTCTGCTGGAAGTGCTATAGATAGAGATTTAAGGAAGATTCTTGCATACCTGAAAAAAAAAAAACCCAGCTACACATCCTTCCTTCCTTCATTCATGAAGTTTTTTGTCTGCATTGTGTCTCTCTGCATGGCAGACACTGTGCTGGGCATTGGAGACAGGAACACACAAATGAAACCGCCTTGTTCTTATTCTAATGGTGGAGGCATCGCTGATGCCATGTGGCTGGGGCTGTGTTGGCAGCATGCTCTGAGAATGACAAGAGCTTATAAGAAGGTTATGTAAATAGACTAGATAGTTAGGCCTTGTAGAAAAGAGGCTAAGAGGCTACACTTAAATTGACCCTTGAAAATTGGTTCAGAGCTGGCCAAGCAAAAGGGTTTGGAGAACTTTTTAAGCTAAGGCAAAGTTTAGCGGCATCATAGTTCAGTAGGACAGGGCAGAAAGTTTCGGAAGTGTTGCCTACTAAAGGCAACATCTGGCAGGGCCTTATATTTTAACATGACACTTTCCCAAAGCTTTTGAGGAAACTTGGTTTGGGACTAATATGATCCGGTATTGATAATGATCTATAACTAATATGATAACTCCTTCAATTTAGGAATATCATTCTGATAGCACCATAGGTAGAAAACGGATGGATCAACACTTTTGAAAGTCATTCTGACAGCAAGCACTTGGATAACAGATGAGTTGAAAAGGCTTGGGGCAGGCAACAAGCTAGACTAGACAGTAATACTTAGAAAGTGAGCTGGGTTAAGTGTAGATATTCAGAGGGAAGTTGTGTCCTGTCAGGCCATCAGAGAGGCCTTCTTCCACAGCTCTCTTTAAATTAGGTACTTCCCTCCACACGTTATTTTATTATTACTTACCACCACAGCCTTCTATTTATAATACTGACCACCATTTGTAACATTTTGGTTTTACTCATGGATTGCTATAAATGAGCTGAATCCACATTTGCTTTGCTCATGGTTGTGTTCCAATGCCTAACAAAATATTTGGCACATATATCTGTTTGATTAATACACGTGTCTATGGAGATCTGTGTATATAATAACATATATATGAGATGTGTACATGTAAAAATATATGTCTTTTTCTTATTAATGCAACTAGGTATAAGGAATAACACTTTACTGAGAGGTAAGAAATGCAGGAAGAGCCACAAATTTGGGGGCCAGTATGGACTCAATGTTGGGCTTACCGAGAGAGTTTCATTTAGACATCTTCACAGTCTAAGAGGCAACTACACATGTGATTGTGAAATTTGTGAAAATGGGCCAGGCTAGAGATACAGATTTGGAAATATCTAAGTTGTTTTTTAACTAAACCAGATGGTGAGGAGAAGGGGGAGATGGCACCCCGTGGTGCAGCCCAGCTGCAGCAACGCAGTAGCACTATATTTGAAGTCTTTCAGAGGAGCAAAGTATTAAATCTTTCCATGGCATCAGGGAGGAACTGGAGCAGAGACTACCCAAACTACCCCGTGGACCCCCATCACCCAAACAAGGAATCATTGACAAGTGCTCCAAGTTTAATGAGCTAGCTGGGGCACAGCTGCATGAGTCGGGAGGCCACTGCAGTGCCCTGGGCCCAGGGCTAGGCCAGCATGCCTAGAGCAGCAGTCCATAGGGCACAGTCCACATGGGCTAAGAGAACTGATGAGAAAAATAGTGAGTTAGGTGGGAACCACTGAAACGTGGGCTGTTGGCCCTGCTAAGAGGTGTGCAGTTTTTCAACTGGTCGGTAGTCGAAAGTCATGAAAGAATTTTAAGCAAGGAAGGTTTGCTACATTTAAGTCTCCATCCTCCCCAAATGATGCTGAACTATCCGGAGACCTGAACTAAGATCCCAGCTGGCTTAGCACATAACTAGCTGGATGATCTTGAACCACTCAAAAGACCTCTTTATCTTCCGGGTGTGCTCATTCAAAACACAATGACTTTAGGCTGGATTATCTTTAAAATGTTGTGGGTGTGTTATGTGGCCTAGACATAGAATTTGACACACACTGGAAATAAGGATCCGTTTTATTATGTTTACCAAAAACTGAAGAAAAAGTGTTTGTGTCCATTTCTTATTAAGTGAAAACCAGTGAACAATGTCAAGATAATTACATGCCATCGTTTTCAAAAGACAGGAAAAAATAGAGATGTGAATTTATACACAAACTAGTGACAAATTTGGGGGGTTGAAAAATTACCTATGAGAATTCCACTCATCTTATTACTACTGGAGGGAGAAACTAGATAGCTGAAGGTTGATGAAGTTAGAAGATATTCTTACACGTTACTTACACATCCCTGAGAGGGTCACACTATTTCCAGGAGAACGAATGAGAAGTTAGTCTAATACAGTCCCCAAGGAGGGCTCCATTAACAAGCTATAGTCCTTAACTCCATAAACAAGCGATATTTATGTATTTATTTATTTATTTAGTAAATCATAGCTGTGTACATTAATACTGTCATAGGGTACAATGTACTGTTTTTATATACAATTTGAAATATCTTCATCAAACTGGTTAACATAACCTTCATGTCATTTTCTTAGTTATTGTGTTAAGACATCTATATTCTACATCTAGAAAGATTCACGTGTACCCTTGTAAGACAAACCATAGGCGTGGTCCCACCAATCACTCTCCCTCCACCCATCCTCCCCCCCTTCCACTCCCCTTTCCCCATATTCTTGTACTCAGCCCTACTATGAAACTAATTTATAGCTTTCATATGAAAGCTAGAAATTGCCTTTCAAGAAGAGCTATTGATTTCCAAAAAAGTTGCCAAGATCAATCAATGAAAAAGAATAGTATTTCTTATAATGGAGCTGCAACACTGAGATATTAACATATAAAAGGATAAAATTTTAGCCCCACCTCATATCAAATGCCAAAATTAACTGAAAATGAATGAAAAAATATAAATATACAAGCTAAAACTCTGAAACTCTTATAAAGAAAAATTGCCATAAATCCGTATGATTTTGCATTAGGAAACAGTTTCTTAAATATGACACCACAAGCACAAAAAAGGAAAGCATGTTGACAAAAATATGAGAAATTAAAATGCTCACACACTGCTTTGCAGACATGTAAAACAGTGACACTGCTGTCGAGAACAGTTTGACCCTTCCTCAGAGAGGAAAATACAGAGTCACTGCCCGACCTAGCATTCCATTCCTAGGTACTGATACAAGAGGATTCAAAATATATTTGCAACAGAGAATTACACACAAATGCTCATGCCAGTATTCATCATAAGAACCAAAAACTGGAAATAACTAAAACGCTCATCAACTGAATAATGGAAAACAAAGTGGTATATCCATACAATGGAACACTGCTCAGCCGTTAAGGGTGAAGCTCCCTTACAACATGAAAAACTGGGTAAACACTGTTCCAAATGGAAACAGCCAAACATAAGAGACACGGGAGTGATTCCATTTTTAAGGAAGGCACAGAACAGGCCAAGATCCTGGACAGAAAGTAGAAAAATGTCTGCCAGAAAGGCTACAAGGGGCAAAATGGGATTAATTGCCAACAGATATGAGTTTTCTATTTAGGATAGTGGAAATTTTCTGCAGCTAAATAGTAATAATCATATCACATTTTGAAAATGCTAAAAATTGCCTGATTATATATTTTAATATAGTTAAAATAGTGAATTTTATGTTACATTAATTTTATCTAAATAAGTCCAAGAAAACAAAAAAATGCTATAATATACATCCTTCTATTTTTCTAGTACTCTGTTGCATAAATAAAATTTGTTGGGCGGAGCCTGTCACTCAAAGGAATAGGGCACTGGCCCCATACACCAGAGGTGGCGGGTTCAAACCCAGCCTCTGGTCAAAAACTGCAATCAATCAATCAATCAATCAATCAATAAAATAAAGATAAATAAAAATAAAAAAATAAAATTTGTCTAAAAATTAAAATAATAAAATTTATTTGTATATATGTTGCCAAATATCTTCTTGAATTGAGTTTCAGTTTATACTTTAACTACAATGAAAACATTTTTCCCCACTGAGAAAACAATATTACTTATTCTGGTTTTTAGAGGTCTTTGATAAATTATTTAAAAATTATACTTGAATATTTTTATTTGCATGTAATTATCTTTTACTAAAACTTATTTTCATATAATTATTACATATTTAGGACTAATTCTATCTAGTAGCCTGTTGACTTGCTTGTCACTTTTTTCTTAAGCTCATTGTCAGATTTTACATTTGTAATAAAAAAAAAAAGCCCTCTAATTTTCAAAAGTACCCCAATACAGAATGAATAAAGAGTAAATCCCTGGGTTTGCACACCCACTTCGACTTTTAAAGCCACTTTGTACACGAATTTAATACCTTTTGCTTTGCAACATCAATGTTGCATTAGAATATCTATTATCCACACCAATGTTAACACTCCATTTTATTAAAAATTTAACATTTCCTAATATTAATAGCAAAGTGGTATATTATTATGTGGTTTGAATTTTCTACATATTGTGTGGCATAATGTCTTTTGTTTACTAATAGTCAACTTGTCATTTGTGTACTAAGAGTCATTTTTTGTTAATCACCTCTTCATAGCTCTCGCCCATCTCTCCATTTAGTTAATGTATTTCTTCATTTGCAGAAACTCTTTATATGCATGGTAATTAATTACTATCATGTTTACAGGTAGCAAATATTTTCTGCTATTTTTCCAGATTTTTGACCATGCTTGGATTTTTCTCATTTAAAATCTTTTGATATTTATCAAGTCTATAAACAAAGAAGAGTTGCCTTTGCCTACCTCTGAACACCATGGAAGCTAATTTCCCACTCAGATTTATCTCTGAAGGAAAATGGCTGCATAGCACTTCACATTCACTTCTCGTGTACTAATAGGTATGACCCTGTGTCTCTTCTCCTTCACTCCTGTTTGATTTTCTCTTAATAAAGCAAGCTCATACAACATTTTAATTTCTACCTCCAATTGGTACTGAGGTCCTTCTGAATCCCTACCTGTGATGATTTGTGTGTGGAGCTAAAATTCCCAGAATATGAGGTGTTGCTGCCAGTCCCTACTCTCAGTCCCATTTTGTGTTGTTTTCTGGGAATTATTATTTCTGAGTGGGCATAAAATATATCTGGCAGAATGTAAAAGAATACTTGCAAAGCAGCAGAAATGCAAATAAGCCAGGAAAAGAATCCACAGAGGATATCAACAGGTATTATCAACAAAAAAGAAAATGCAAATGACAAAATGCTTAATTTCATTACGAATTGAAAAAAAGAAATTAAAACATGACAATATTGTCTGACTTTCAGATTGGCAAAAGTTGACAAAAATAGTAATAAAATTTCCTTTTAGCAAGCTTATGTAATAGACAAAGTCCTTGGCATATTCTCTCAACCATTTCTGTTGAGATGGTAGATGGATAAAGTGACTTATAGCTACCTTTCTTATGGATATATTTGTGAATGTAAACGGTGATTGATTTAGGCCCTATGGCTTTGTAATTTTTAAGAATTAGCAACACCTTAAAGTCTATGTGAGCAAACAGGTGGTTAAAGAAACTGTGAGACATCAACATTGCAGACCTCTATGCTGTTCTTTTATTGATAAAAAGATTCCCTTGAAAATTATAGGTGTCATTAAGGAAAAATAACAAAGAGAGGAAAATATCAGGAAATATGGTTTTATAAAAACAAAGACTGGTTGAATATATGTGTGTTGATACAAATACACGTATGTTTCCAGATACACATACATTTTTTATTTGTACAAATTTAGGAGGTACATGAGGAATTTTGTTAGATGGTACATGTCAGGATTCCAGGGTATCCATAGCTCAAGTACAATACACTTGGCTCAGTATATTTATCCTACTTTGCTATCAAATGAAAAGTTTTTCCCCTTCTGTGTTGCTACACATTAGTACCCTTTAACTCATTTATCTTCATCCCACCCAGTCTTCCCAGTTTTCCATTTTCTACCTTCTTGTGCCCAAATATTTTAGTTCCCCATATGATTAAAAATATATTTTCATTTTTGTGCCTGAATATTTTCAACAAAGAGAAAGACCTCCATTTCCATCCATGATGCTACAATGATTTTGTTCTTTTTTTTTTTTTTGATGACTGAAGATCATTTCACTGTGTGTGTATGTGTGTGTGTATGTATATTCCTGACCCATTCATTCATTAATGTACACTGAGGCTGAATCCGTAGCTATGCCAACGTGAATAGTTCTAGGATAAACATAAAAATACAGGTATCCCTTTGATGTATTGATTTTTTTTTTCCTTTTGGTATATAATCAGTAGTTGAATTGCTAGATTGAATGTTAATTCTATTTTTAGGAGTTTTTTTTTGAGAAATACCTATACTCCTTTCCACAGTGGCCATGCTAGTTCACTAGCCATTTTCACTAAGATAACACAATATTTCATTTTGGTTTTGATTTGCCTTTCTCTGAGGATTAGGGAAGTTGAACATTTTTTCATATACCTGTCAGCATTTTATATGTCTTTTTTTCATGTTCTTTGCCCACTTCTTACTGAGATTATCTGTGTTTATTCTTCCGAGTTGTTCAAGTTCCTTGTATATTCTGGACTTAGCGCCTTGTCAGATGAAGAGTTTGCGCATATGATCTCCCATTCAATAAACTGTCTCTTCACTCTGTTGATTATTTCTTTCACCGTGCAGAAGCTTTTTAGTTTAATTAAGTCCCATTTGCCTATTTTTGCTTTTATTGTCTGTGTATATAGCCACGTATTTATATAGATGTAAATACATAGTGAAATTGTCTTCAGTGACACGTGAAATTAACAACACGGGCTACCTTAGGGAGGACAGCGAGGTTCAGTGGAGTTTCTCCTTTATGGGTATGCCATGGATTAATAAATAAAAATACTTTTTATCTACTAGAATGCAAGTAAAAACAATGGCCAGGCATGGAGGACAATACTGAACAGACTGCCTCAGAGACTGGCTCCTGAGGGACAGGAGTGCAGTGACCTGGTATTCCTGTCGGCAAAGACACTTAGTTGGTGCAGAAAGAGGAGAATTCTGATGCGTTTCTAACCTTTCTCAGTTGATTTGAACATACTTTTCTCTCTCTGGGTTCATTTACAGTCAATGCATTTTATATTTTCTCTGGATTTTAGCCTTCGGTTTACTGTCACACTTAGGATGGAAAATATTGAGCTCTTTTCCCTTCCCATGTATTCCGTGGGAAGCTGGCATCAGGACTTACCAGCCACATATCACAGTACATACAAAGGTGGATAATCTATTTATCAGCTGCATTTAAATCTGCTGACATGTCACTCTTGGGAATTCATTCTGAGATCCTCCTCACATCCTAGGCAAGTATAAATGTATTAAACTGGTCTCAAATTATAATTATCAAGAATCAATAAAAAGCCTGTCATGAGCCCAAACTTAACAATACAAGTGAGAAGAGGGTGAGGATTGCAGGGGTCAGCCTGGCAACAGATGCTCCAAAACCAGGGCCAGAATGTTGCCAGTCAGGACTGAGAATGCCTCAAACCAGAGCAACGTGCCATCCAGTAAGCGGGCTGCTTCTTCAAGAAAAAGTTATGCTAAAGATCGACAGAACTAAAGTGCTAAATAAGGAAGTATTTGATACAGTCCCATACTTTTTTTTTTTCCAGATTTTAAGTGAGATCCCTTTCATATCTCAAAAAGAAAAAAAGTTTAGACTTTGCCTAATCTTACTTTCTAATCTATTTGTGAAACATTAACAAGAAACCTACCAAATATAGAAACTTGTTACTGCCCCTTCCAATTTTATTAGGAATTATATTTGTCCTGCATAAATTTTAATTGCCTGCATTGTTCCTGAAGGACCAAATTGAAAACTAACCTCCAGATGTGCCGTGTCTATGAAATCTCCTCTCAGATCAACATAATGACCAGCGAAACTCCATCATTTTCTTTGTTCCTTTACGCCACACTGTGATTAACTTTTTCTTTTTCTGGTGAATGTTACACTGAGTCCCCTAGCAATGGGGCTCTGTTCCTTGAAGAGCTACAACTCATCATAAATGGGGAAACCTCTAGTTTGCACCAGATATTAGTAGTATCCAGTGGGTACTACTGTGTGCTTTGAAGACAGAGCAAGAAAATTCATAATGCAAAGTGGTTTTATGATAACAAGCTGCTGAATTATTTAGACCAATAAAAATTTATCTGCTGGAGTCTCCTAAAAAAATTATCCTCCTGGTAGACACAATTGTTGTCTGTAGTGAAATAAAGACGCACAGTACTGTCATTTTACATGTATCACTGGGACACTCAAATGGTTCTCCTATCTCTCATTGTCTTTTTGTGTTTTGTAAAGGGATTTTAAGGAAATGTATGCTTAGTTGAACTGAAAACACTGACCGTGATGTAGTATCCGTGTGACTGAAAGATTTTGCACATTACATGGTTTTAAAAAATAGTTAAAAGGGCTAAGGTCCTTAACTTACAATACACATATATAGATAGTTTGAAATGACCACAATGCACAGAGATCCTAACTAAGAAAAATGGGCCATTTTTTACGTATGTCAAATGGCATAATGGAAAGAAGAAATTATATTGGTAATTAAGGATAAATTCTTCCAGGTTTGGGAGTTAGAAAAGTAATAAGATTTTATTTGATTTTGATCATATTGATGTCTTTTGTTACATTAATGGGAAATTATTTACAGAAGTCTGGTGCAGAAGTAATTGGGGTTTTGGACCATGAATTTTAAGTCATTACAACTAGGCTGAAATATATCTTTATTAATCAAAATAGGAACCATTGTAATCAACACATGGTTGTCAACAAGAAATAAATTTGTTTATTCTGTTAGCATAAAAATCCATGCTTCAGAATTCGGTGAAATCTTGGGAAGCATTTTCTACTTCCTGGTGGTTGTGGAAGCATTTTCCCTGCAAAAAGTTGTTGAGGTCCTTGAAGAGGTTGCCGTTGGTTGTTGAGAGGTCAGGTGAACATGGCTGTGGAGGGAAATGTCATAGGCCAATTCATTGTGAGACATGTGGTTGGGTGTCGTGGTGAAGAACTGAGTCCTTTCTGTTGACTGATGCTGCCTGCAGCATTGTAGTTTTTGGTGCATCTCATCAATTTACTGAGCAAACTTCTCAGATGTAATAATTTTGCCAGGATTCAGAAAGCTGTCGTGGATCAGGCCGGCAGCAGACCCCCAAACAGTGGCCATGATCTTTTCTTGATACAAGTTTGACTTTGGGCAGTTCTTTGGAGCTTTCTCTCATTCAAACTCTGAACTGGTCATTGCTGGTTGTTGTATGAAATCCACTTTTTGTCACTTGTCACAATCCAATCCAGAAATGGTTCATTGTTCATTGCATGACAGAAGACAATACTCGAGAATGACAATTGTTCTGACTTTCGGTCAGCTCGCGAGATATCCATTTATTGAGCTTTTTCACCTTTCCAGTTTGCTTCAAACCCCAATTGACCTGTGGAAATGGTCAGCTTTGATTTCAGCAACTTCTCGTGTAGTTGTCAGAGGATCAGCTTTGATGATTGCTCTCAAATGGTCATTATCAATTTCTGATAGCTGGCAACTACATTTCCTCATCTTTAGGGCCTATCTCCTTTGCAAAACACGTCCGCACTGTGTGTTCAAGAGCAGGGCCTGCACCAAAGGCATTGCTGATGTTGCGAGTTGTCTCTGCTGCTTTCTGACCCCTCTTGAACTCAAAAAAGAAAATTGCTCAAATTTGCTTTTGGTCTAATGTCACTTCCATAGTCCAAAAATAAATATAAAATAAAGAGCAAGTAAATAAAGAGCACTAGCAACAAAAGATAAAATGAGAATTATGCATTAAAATGATGTATAACATACCCATGTTCATTTAAGAATATATTCCAGTATCTAACAGCAAATTTCAACAATGTAGAAACCACAATTACTTTTGCACCAACCTGTAATTAGGAAACAGTGATAAGAAATAGAGTATTCTCCATTAGGAGATACATGAGCTAACTACAAAAACTGTCAAAACTAGGCAATGGTTTAGGTCTCTGAAAAAGCAAAAAAAATGTTTAGCTATGCTTTTGTAAGTACATAGTATATAAGACAATGATTCTAAAAATGAGACATTGTGAAAAAGTCTACTTTAGAATAATGGTTTCTATTTTGTTCTTTAGGGGAAATTTGAAAGTGACTGGGGTGGTGTTTCCAGTGGCTAGGAGCCAGAAATGTAATTAAGTCTCCTACAATACTACCCACAAGGAACCACCCTTTCCAAAATTACCAAAGTGCCAAGTGGGAGAAGCCCCACTTTAGAATAGAGTCTTCTTTAACATTTTAATCTAAACAAAATTTAGTTCATTTACTTAAAAATTCCCGGAATCTCACCTTGACCATCATTGATATTGAGAAATGCTACTAGTTTATGTACATTGATTTTGTGCCTTGAGACTTTGCTGAAACTATGTGTCAATTCTAGGAGCTTTTTGGTGAAGACTTTGGTTTTTTCCAGGTACAATATTGGTGTCATCAGCAAAAACTTAATGGTTTGAATTCCTCTTTCTTGATTTGGATACACTTTATTTCTTTCTCTTGCCCGATTGCTCTGGCCAGGACTACCAGTACTATGTTGAATAGTAGAGGTGCCAGTGGGCACCCTGGTCTTGTTCTGGTTGGTAGGGGAATGCTTTTTTTGTTTTTTTTTTTTTCTCCATTCAGCATGATGTTGGCTATAGGTTTGTGCTATATGGCTTTTAATGTGCTACTGAATTTGGTTTGTTAGTATTTTATTGAAGACTTTTCATCTATATTTACAAGGGTTGTTTGTCTGCAGTTTTCTTTTTTGTTGTTGTGTCCTTTCCTGGCTTTGGTATCAAGGTGATGCCGGCTTCACAGAATAAGCTGGGGATAATTCCCTCCTTCTGAATACTGTGTGATAACTTCTGTGGTATGAGTGTCAGCTCTTCTTTGTAGATCTGGTAGAATTTGGCTATGAATCCATCTGGTCCAGGGCTTTTTTGTTGCTCTTGGGAGGGGTTTTTTAACTACTGCATTGATCTCACTGTTCATTATTGGTTTGTTCAAGACTAGTTTCTTCCTGAGTGTCTTGGGAGGGTTGAGTTTCTGGGAATTTTCCCATTTCCTCTACATTTTCTACTTTATGTGCATAGAGAATTTTGTAGTATTTTTAGACAATGTTTTGGATTATTGTAGGGTCAGTTCTAATGTCTCTTTGTTATTGTTGATTGAGCTTATTCAGATCCTTACTCTTCTATTCTTGGTTATCCTAGCACAAGGTTTGTGTATTTTACCTTTTAAAAAATTCAACTTTTTGTTTATTGATGCTTTTGTTGCTGTTGTTGTGTTCTTTTCCAACCCATTTGGACCTTCTGACTTTCACTATACTTTTTCTTCTGTTGTTTGGGTTTGATTTGTTTTTCTTTTTGTAGTTCATTGAGGAATGATATTAGGTTTTTAATTTGTGATCTTTCTGTCTTTTTCTATGTAGGTATTTAAGGCTATGAATTTTCCCCTGAGGAATTCTTTTCCTGTTTCCCATGAATTTTGATCAGTTGTGTTCATTTTTGTTTAGTTCAAAGACTCTTTTGATTTTCATCTTAATTTCATTCTTGATTCAGTAATCATTCAGCAGCAGGTTGTTTAATTTTCATGACTTTGTGTAGGTTTGAGTCCTTCTCTGGTCATTGATTCCTAGTTTTATTCCACTATAGTCTGAGAAGGTACATGGCATAATATTCTTATTTTTATAATTTGGTGAGACCTGTTTTGTGGCCTAAGATATGATCAATCTTGGAGAGTGTCCCCTGTGCTACTGAGAAAAATGTATATTGAATAACTTTTAGGTAGAATGTTCTGTAAATGTTTAATTTAGAGTCTGGTTTAAGCCCATTGTGTCTTTGTTTTCTGCTTTGATGATCTTTCAAGCTCTGACAGTGGCACTGAGGTCCACAGCAATTATAATGATGTTATTTCTTTCTTAAATATAGTGAAATCTGCATTATGTATTTGAGAGTTCCTAGGCTAGGCATGCATATATTTAGAATTGTTATGTCTTCTTGTCGAATTATTCCCTTTACCATTTTATAATGACCCTCTTTATCTTTATTTATCTTTGCTGGCTTAAAGCCAATATTATCTAGTATGGTAATGGCTACATCTGCTCTCTTTTGATTTCTATTTATATGGAATATGTTTTTCATCCTTTTACATTAAGTCTGTGTGTGACTTTGTCATTTAGAAGTATTTCCTAAAATTAAATGACACTTTTGGTTGCATTTTTTTGATTCATTCATCTAGCTTGTCTTTGAGAGAAGCATTCAGACCACTAATGTTAAGTGTTGAATTGATATGTGGGATATTAATCTGTTTGTTTTGTTGGATAGTAACCTATTGCTTTGTTTTCCCTCCTGTGCTATTGTTTAATAAGAGTTTTGTGGGGGCTTTACAGGTGACTTTACACAGTCAGGTATTCAGTATGCTGAGTCATAGATAAGGCTGTTCTGAGTATTTCCAAATTCCATACCGTTCAGCAATAAGTTCATGAAAATAAATACTAACATTTTGACAAAATATAAGCTTCTTTGCCAAATGTAACATAAATTTCCAAAGCAAAAAATAACATTTAGTCCATTAATTTTCTTCTTCTCAGCCAAGTTTATCTGCTGACCATGATTTACTAAACTTACCCGGGAAAGGATAACTTAATTGTATAGTTTTTAATTGAGGAATAGCACTCTTTTATTCTGAGTGGCATCCATTACCCAGGATTTTTTATTAGGTTTACATCTCTTAGAGCAAAAAAGGCACGTTTGAACAAGCCCAAAGTGAGAAGTTTAAAATAAATATCTAACTCTTCAATGCTCAGACATCAATGAATATCCACAAGCATCTAAAATATACCAGAAAACATAACCCCACTTAATAAACTAAGTAAATATATCAGTGACCAATCCTGGAGTGATGGAGATATCACTGAAAGATATTATCTTGGAGGCATAGAATTCAACATAGCTGTCCTGAAGAAGGTCAGGGAACTTCAAGACAATGCAGAAAAGGAATTTGGAGGCCTATCGGAGAAATTTAATAAAGAAATAAAAATAATAAAAAGAAAACACAAAATAAAAATTCTGGGGTTGAAGAATTCAATTTACAAATGGAGAAATGCATCAGAAACTCTTAATAGCAGAATTGACAAAGCAGAAGAAGTAAGCTGGGGAGCAGGCTATAGGGTAATAGAGAGTCAAAAGAGAATGAAAAGAATGCATCATGCCTACAAGACCTAGAAATTAGTATCAAAAGGGAAATTCTAAGATTTATTTGCCTTACAGAAGAAATGGAGAGACAGAGATTGGGGTAGAAAGTTTATGTGAAGAAATATAACAGAAATTGGCTCGGCACCTATAACTCAACCGGCTAAGGCGCCAGCCACATACACCTAAGGTGGCGAGTTCAAATCCCCAGCCCATACCCGTCAAACAACAATGACAGCTGCAACCAAAAAATAGCCGGGCGTTGTGGCCGGCGCCTGTGGTCCCAGCTACTTGGGAGGCAGAGACAGGAGACTCGCTTGAGCCCAGGAGTTGGAGGTTGCTGTGAGCTGTAATGCCACGGCATTCTACCCAGGGGGAGAGCTTGAGGCTCTGTCTCAAAAAAAAAAAAAAAAGAAAAGAAAAGAAATATAACAGAAATTTCCAAACCTAGAGAAAAATAGCAATATTCTAATATAAGAAAGTTATAGAATACCAAGTAGATGTAACACAAATAAGACCACCACAAGCCATTTAATAATCATAAAGGTCAGGGATAAAGAAAAGTTCCTAAAGAAACCAAGAATAAAATAAATAAACAAACAAACAAACAAACAAAATAAAAGCTCCACAGCACTCTATCCAGGGTGATGGTTTGAGACTCTGTCTCAAAAAAAGCATAAATACCAGATAAATATTTGATAAATATGAAAATCATTTGATTTGATAACGTAAAAACTTTTAGTTACTTTTAAATACTATTTTAAATATTTAGTATTTATTTTAAATATTTATTTTGGTATTTATTTTAAACTACTTAGAATATACATGGTATATAACAAGATCATAAAGTTTTAATTATGGATATTATTAGCCATTGGATTAATTTACTATTTTTTAATATCTTTATTAAATTGTAACTGTGTACATTAATGCATTTATGGGGTACAATGTGCTGATCTGATATACAATGGGGAATGCTTACATCTATTGAGAATAGATTTACTTTTTGATACATTCATTCAACAGGAAGTTTTAAAAGTATGAAAGAGGGCAGTGTTATGTTCTAGAGATGAAAGTATGATATAGTTTAGCCATGGAGAGAAAAAGAAAATATGTAAAGTTTAATTATACTAGAATATGTTAGATGGTATCATTAAGTTATAAATATACAGAAAAGACACAGTATGTTTACAGGGAGAAATCATAGGCAGATTTACAGAAAGTAGAAAGTTGAGGTTGGTCTTTGAAAGTGAAGAAGTTCATCTCCAAGAAAAGAAAGCTGAAAGCACTAGAGGCCATATGCTCAAAGTATGATTCTAACCCTCTATGTTTTTTCTCACTAAGTAAATTCTGGTCAAACTTCATGTGTAGAGATGTTAGTGAAATTAAGTTTGACGAGTAGTTGTTAGGAGCAAGTGAGAAAGTTTTCTGTAGGAAAATCAAATTACTTAGTTAATATATAATGTAATTCATCAATTGAAAGCCTTTTTTTAAAAAAATCGTTTCCCTCCTTCCTTTCCTCAACATTACACCGAAAGTCCTAGATAATGCTATAAGACAAGAAAATGAAATAAAAATTAGACAGATTGAGAAGGAAGAAATTAAGACTGTCCTTATTCTCAAATGACACAATTATCTATTTGGAAAATCCAAAACTATCACCATAAACAACAATGAAATATAATTAACTGATTATAACAAAACTATAAGACACAAAAGTCAATTGCTTCTCTATACACCAGAAATGGAGAGGTAGAATTAAAAATTAAAGTCATTTATAGTAGCACCTCATGAAAAAGTAGTCTACCAGATGATGAGAAGATATATAAAGGGGAAACTACAAGATTCTGATGAAGGTTAAAAAAAGAAAAACTAAATGAATGTAAATATATTAAATGCTCATGGATAAGAAATGTAAATATTGTCAGGACCTTAGTTCTTCCCAGCTTCATCTGTTTATCCAGTGCTGCTTCAGTTCATGGCAAAAAGTGGAAGGAAATCTCAGATGTAAAAAGACCAAACATTAAAAGGAATAACTTACTCAAGGTCACTGATCCAGTTCTGCAAGAACAAGAACTCACTCTTGTGAAATAACATTAATCCACCACCATCACCCAAACACCACTCACTAAGTCATATCACCCAACACTGCCACATTGGGGATCAAATTCCAAAATGAATTTTTATGATAACAAATCACATCTAAACTCTGGGAGGCTGAAGCAGGTGGATCGTAGGCCTTGTAGTTCCAGCTACTCGGGAGGCTGAGCAAAGAGAATCACTTGAGTTTGAAGTTGCCAGGGGTGATAAAATGAGACTGTCTCAAAAACAAACAAACAAATATAAATCACATCTAAATCACAACACCATTGGCTCGGCGCCTATAGCTCAACTGGCTAAAGGCGCCAGCCACGTACACCTAAGGTGGCGGGTTCGAATCCCCAGCCCAGACCCACCAAACAACAATGACAGCTGCAACCAAAAAATAGCTGGGCGTTGTGGCGGGCGCCTGTGGTCCCAGCTACTTGGGAGGTGGAAGCAAGAGATTCTCTTG
>CAUYTI010000101.1:0-13267 GCA_963575145.1 Galago senegalensis | reverse complement strand
TCCCTAAAATGACCTCTTTTCTTTCCTTGCCTGTTGAACTCTTACTCATCTTTTAACACCCATCTTAATCATCATCATCTCTGAAGCCTTTCTAGGCTTCCCTACACTGATTTAAATACTTTTTCTTTTTTTTTTTTTTTTTGCAGTTTTTGGCCGGGGCTGGGCTTGAACCCGCCACCTCCAGCATATGGGGCTGGTGCCCTACTCCTTTGAGCCAAAGGCACCACCTTGATTTAAATACTTTCTTGAAAATTCTTACAAAGCATTTTCATAATGAAATTACAATTTACATGTCTCTCTCACTACTAACTTCTGAACTTCCCTTCCTCTTTGTCTCCCAAAAATGTCTAGGATTATATCTGATACATTATTAACTCTTAATAAAGCTAAAATCAATCTATGAATGGACACATGAGTGACTGAGTGAATAAACAAACTAATCTTAGCTCATTCAGAGATGATAAACTTATTGAGGCAAGTGGGATGTCTTACATTCTACATTACTCACTGAATCCAGTGGAGTGCTTTCAGCCTGTTAAGTAATCAGTATCTGCTCACTCAACAAATTAATTAACAAAAACATGAAACAATTCTCTAATCTTCTGCTCCTTTCCCTTATTCATCTTATTTTGGCCCCATCACTCCTGATTCTGTTCTGCTGGCCACAGAATGAGACCATTTAAGCCTATAATTCATTGCTATATGAGACTTAGGTGGCATAATAAGGAAAAATAATAGTTTCACCTCTACACCTAGATGGAACAAGCCATGATTCAGTCGTCCTCAAACTCCTGCCCAAGCCTGTGTTCTAAACCTAAACTCCTGAAGTCTCACCTCTCCCTGCTTACCTCCTGATGACCCCTTATCAGGCAGTCCACTGAAGCTGGGAGTGTTAACACGCGGTTGGGCCGGCACACTAGTCAGGACGCCCCGCTTTGGCTTTTTGGCTGGTATCTGAGGATCAATCTTTAACCCCTTCAGGGCTTCAGTAGAGAGATTACGTTTGAGTACAGCTGCCTTTTTGTAGCCATCATATAAACCAAAGGCAATGTCTCGATTGGTGGTTGTCCAGGAAATCCTTAAATCTACCAAGTGTAGCTGATGTGTATGAAAGGTAGGATCCCCATCTCGAGTAGAGAGCTCCTGAGAAATAGGAAAAGGACCTCAGGGTAGCACAAGAATTACCCCCAGTGCTGTTGGACCACAAATGCAGAGAAAAGAGAACAAGCTATTATAATGAGTAACAAACCTGTCCTATGGAAGATTTAAAGCCCTTGGAGAAAGACAAACTAAGTGGCTTTAGCTTATACATGACATTACATTCTAACTATTCCCACTATATTTTAAATGACTCAGAGAATTTCAACTTAAAATCCTTTCAAAATTAAAGGGCTTTCCACTCTCCTCTTCCAATTTTTATCAGCACCAAATAAGATGCTAAAGAATACTACCTTCAAAGGGGAGAAAGAAGAGGAATTTTCAAAAAGCATGCTGCCAATATAGCTAAACCAAGTATGTCACAAAGTAATGACATATATGCCTGCAATAGAATTAAGAACCCGACCAGGGACTTAGCCTGAAGTTTCCTCCTATGGATTGTACTGTGTTCCCCCTAAATTCATATGGTAAACCCCAACCCCCTAATGTAATGATATATGGAAATGGGTTTTTCAGAGGTAATTAAGTTTAGATCAGCAGTTCTCAACCTGTGGGTGGCAACTCTTTTTAACAATGAAAATACACTGCGGCATTAGGAAGGTTGAGAACCCCTGATTTAGATGAAGTCATGAGGGTGGGGCCTTCATGATAGGATTAATGCTTTTAAAATAAGAGAAACTAGAGTGTTTGGGCACATGCATGCTGACACACTCACACATGCGCACACCCGACTGCTCTGTCTCCCTACCACTTGAGGGCACAGAGAGAAGGGTAGACATCCACAAGCCAGGAAAAGAGGCCTCACCAGAACCCAACCATGCTAGCACCCTGATCTTAGACTACCAAGTTCCCCAAACTGTGAGACATAAGCTTCTGTTGTTTAAGCCACCCTGTCTATGGTATTGTGTTATGGCTGCCCAAGCAGACTGAGATATGTACTAACTTAAACAAGGTAACAAAGAGACTGGGTCAGGCAGTACCTCCTCAGCTGCACGATTGCTATGCCGTTGGTAGGTGAGAGAAGACAAGCTTAGCAGGTGGGTCTTTGTTACCAAGGGATCAAGACAGTGATCGGCATTCTCTTCAGTGGGTGAAGCCATCAGGTGAACAGTCACCTGACTGAGGTCACTCACCATCTGGGTCACACTCCAATCAGAGATAAGGCGCCGCATCACTGTCCCTGCTGAGAAAAGGAGGTACACAGAGCTCTTTGCAGACCAGTACAGAAGGACTGTGTTGAGATAAAAAGGGAGGACGGGAATAGAACTGAGAAATGGAAAAAGGACAAGGAATAAGCTAGGAGAAATGAAGGGAGTCTTTGATCTTACCTTGAGGTATAAGTCGCTGAGTCCCCCGAGTGAAGACATGGCCCTGACTGCATTCTATCTGGATGCCCCGTTGCTGGGCAAATGAAGCCCAATAATGTACCTGGCAAAAAGAAACCATAACACTGAACAAAGGACGGCAACAGAGGGATGACTAAGAGACCTAACCTGAGAAAACAAGAAATCTAAAGAGGAACAGATGTCAACGTGGGGATCAGAGCCTGACCTGCAGCTGGGGAAAGAGGGCAGTATAGGAGAGCTGCTTGTAGTGCTGGCCAAGTTTCTTCTTGCTGGGCTTCAGGTTATTGAAGAGTTTTCCCCTGCAGATAGGCCTTGTGACACTAGTCCAAGTTGCCCAGAAGTTTTGCATCCAGCGCAGGGTGCTACTATATAGTAGAATTCGGGGCTGAGATATTGCTGCAAAGGGAAGGACAGACATTTCCTAGCTGTAGCTTATAAACAGAACTTAAGCTAAATCCTTCTCTAAGTTCAAGTTTCATTTTACTTTCTTCTTTTTTTTTTTTTTTTTGAGACAGAGTCTTATTCTGTCACTCTTGGTAGAGTGCCAGAGCTTCATAGCTCACATCAACCTCAGACTCTTGGGCTCAAGCCATTCTCTTGCCTCAGCCTCCCAAGTAGCTGGGACTAGGCACCTGTCAATGACCGGATATTTTTAGAGATGGGGTCTTACTCTTGGTTAGGTTGGTCTCAAACTCATGAGCTCAAGCAATCCACTCGCCTCAGCCTCTCAGAGTGCTAGGATTACAGGCATGAGCCACTGCACCCAGCCAAGGTTCAGGTTTTAGAGATTTAAAATCCTAAAGACACCTGGCCTCATATTCAGCATCCCTAACTCCTCCTTTCAAGAAGCTATATAAGTTCTTTGTTTTCACCTACTGCTATAGTGTGAATGTTTGTGTCCCCTCAAAATTCTTACATTGAAATGCTAACTCCTAGCATTAGAATGGTGTTAAAGGGTAGGCCTTTAGGATGATCATGAGGGTATGTGTATAGAATTGCTGCCCTTATGAAAGAAGCCCAAGGGAGCTCACTGGCTCTTTCACTTTATAAAGATGCAGCAAAAAAGTGCCATCTGGCTAGGCACAGTGGCTCATGCCTGTAATCCAGCCCCCTCTGGGAGGCTGAGGTAGGAGGACTGCCTGAGCTCACTTGAGACCAGCTTGAGTAAGAGCAAGATCCCATCTCTACTTAAAAAATAAAAATAGAAAAATTAGCTAGGTGCCATGGTGGGTGCCTAATAGTCCCAGCTCCTTAAGAGGCCGAGGCAAGAGGATCACTTGAGTCCGGGAGTTTGAGATTGGTATGTGCTAGGCTGACACCATGGCACTCTAGCCCAAGCAATGGAGTGAAACCGTGGCTCAAAAAACAAAAACAAAAAGGCCAGGTACAATGGCCTATGCCTGTGTTAAATCCTGGCACTCTGGGAGGCCAAAGCAGGTGGACTGCTTGAGCTCAGGAGTTCAAGACTAACCTTAGCAAGAGTAAGACCCTGTTTCTAGAACCAGCGGGTTCAAATTCAGCCCGGGCTTGCCAATGACAGAGGCAGAGACAGGAGAATCACCTAGGCCCAGGAGCTGGAGGTGGCTGTGAGCTGTGATGCCATAGCACTCTACCCAGGGTGACAGCTTAAGGCTGTCCAAAAAAAAAAAAAAACGAACAAAAACAAAAACAGACCCTGTTTCTAAAAATAGCCAGGTGTTGTGGTAGGTAATTATAGACCATGGAAGGGGGCTGTGCTCGGGAGGCTGAGGCATGAGAATCACATGAGCCCAAGAGGTTGCTGTGAGCTATGATGCCAAGGCACTCTACCAAGGATGACAAAGTGAGATTCTTTTTTCAAAATGAATAAATAAAGTGCCATCTGGTGGTACCCATAGCCCATTGGGTAGGGCGCCAGCCATATACACCCAGGTTGGCAGGTTCAAACCCAGCCAGGGCCAGCTAAATAACAATGACAACTGCAACAAAAAAATAGTCAGGTGTTGTGTTGGGTACCTATAATCCCAGTTACTTGGGAGGCTGAGGCAAGAGAATCACTTAAGCTCAAGAGTTAGAGGTTGCTGTGAGCTGTGACGCCACAGCACTCTACCCAGATCAACAGAGTGACACTCAAGAGTGTCTCAAAAAATTAAATAAAATAAAATAAAGTGCCATATATGAGGAACAGGCCTTCACCAGACACAGAGTCTGCCAGAACTTTGATCCTGGACTTCTCATCCTCCAGAACTGTGAGAAATAGTTTGTTTGCAAGCTGCTAAATTTACGGTATTATTGTTATAGCAGCTCAAAAAGACTTGACAGCAATCTTCTTACAAAAAAGGGTCCTAACCCAAATTCTCCCTTGCCCTACTATCACCTCCCCAAAGGGTTAAGCTGAAATTCTTAGTGTCCAAGCTCATCCTCCCAGCCCTAACCCAAGCCTCACTCCCACTATGCCGAGTCAGGTCCATCTTGATGGAGAGATTGAGGTTCTCAGAGCGGAAGGCCCGGTAGGAGTCGTGAAGCTGGCCCAAGGGCACTTCAGGCAGGAACTCAGGGGCCCGCAGAGTGACACCATGATGATCATGGGGGTTCCCATGGCATAGCCACTGCAGGTCCAGTGTCATGCACAGGTCAGGAAGATGAAGGAAGCAGCAGTCGTCATACCTGCCTCACAACAGAGCCCCAGCCCTTAGTGCCCTGGTCACTCCTTCTCTTGCCTCTTCCCTTCTCCCTCCACCCGAGTCCCCTGCCCATTGAGCCCCACCCTTTATTCCACTCACTTAGAGGCTGTTCTCACGTTGATATCCAAGTCACCCTTAAATACAAACTGACCAGGTTTCCAATGAAAAAACAGGTGGCTCCACTCCCAGTGCATATTTTCAGTTGTGTTGTATGGATCCTATAACCACCAAGAATTTGGTGAGAGATGGATAACAAGAACATTCTTATCTCCCAAATCAATACCTTTCTCTCTTCCCTCATATGCACAGGCCTAAATTTACCATACTATCCTAAGAGGAACACACTACCATGGTCCCCTCACCTCAGTAGCCAGCTGGTGCAAGTTTGCCTGTTCAATGTCCATGTACCAGTCCCCATGGAATAGAAGACGGCTCTTATCCCACCAGGGCAACGGTGGGCTGGGGTCGGCTGAGGGCTTGGTCAAGAGGTCCACACATTGGCCAATCAGTGTCCAGGCTGGATCCCAGCAAGGGCCCCATACTACCGTGTACTGGAAGATTTCCACTGCGGTAGAGGAACAAAGGTTACAAATTATACAGCCTCACTCCTCTCTTCCTCTTTCACCCCAAAGGGCCTCGGTTCACCTCCCATCTTGGCCATTACAAATGTCCCTTAGCCAAAACCAACTGCCCTTCTCTACTCACAGTGGAAGTCATGGTAGAACTTGAGTGGGGGCATGTTCCTTTCTACTGCCACGTTACCCCATGGAAGCCCCAAGTGCAGGATTTGACGCCGACGGGAGCAAGGCTGACCACTCTGCTCAGTGCCCACAAGTCGACCCATCAGTCGCCAATCACGGATCTCAAACAGGTACCTTGGATAATCTCTGATCCGAACTGTTATTATGGGGAAGATACACGCTGGCTATTCAGAGAACTGTATTAGCACTCTAATGGCATTTTTTTTTTTGCATTGCCACTACTTTTACCCATCTATATTTATAAAGTCAACTAAGAGAACAAGGGCTCGCAGTTGGCAGCAGAGCTGAAAAAGGAAGTGACCCTGGAACAGAAGGCTAAGGTCACAGCACTGAGATCCAAGAGCCACAATAACCTTAAAGATGACTGTGCTAGCTGTCCCTTTGTTAGCCAAGCAGTTTCAGGGTGAAAGTCAGGAACAAAGAAAGGGAGAGAGTCCCACCCATCCCATTCCACTTATCCCAAAATAGCCACAGTTCTTCATTATAGAAGAGCTCTCTTCACTCAGAGAGCTCCCCAGAGCTCAAAGTGCAAACATCAGCGTTTGCAAACAAGGGAAATACTACTTACCCAGAAAGGTCTTAACGCTGCACTTGAGCATGCGACACCACTGAATGACAAGGTCTATTCCCTCAGCAGGAAAAGGACTACTTGGATCAAGCTCTCGAACCTGCTCTACCACACGCTCAGGCCCATGGAAGGAGGCATCTGCCAAAGCCACCAGCTCTAGCCCTGCCAGGCTCCAAGTGAGCAGTGCCCGGCGCATCGGTGTGTTGCCATAGAGACGACGGGAGCGCTGTATGTAGATCTCAATGTTTTTGCGTTCCAAAGAAGCATAGAGTTCCTCAATTTTTCGGGCAGGCAATAACTCCCCATGCTGCTTCCGAAGGGCAGCCACTTTGGCATCCAGTAGCTGCAGCCTTTTGGCACTCTCCTTACTTTCATCCTTCATAAGTTCATAGTTATCATGAAGTTTTACCTCAAAAATGTCATCCAGAAAAACCCATGAAAAGTGCTGAACCTTTAAGAGTAGATCAGGTGGGAGTGGGGCAGGGCTTGCAGAGGCCCAAGCATGAGTCCCTCGATGCAGCCCCTTCAGCCATTTCTGAACTCCTATAGCTTCATCTAGAGTTTGAGAGAAGTCATACTGATAAGGGAACTCCACTGAGACTGAGCCAAGGGAGAGGAGCCAAACACGGTTCCGGAGGGTCTGCAGTGCAGGGAAGGGGTTCCGATGGAGGATCATCTCTTCCAGCTCAGGTAGAAGCTGCACCTCTACCTCCTTAAAGTTGAAGATACTATTGCCATCAAATCCAGCAGCCAGCTCTGGGCAGTAAGCCTGCAGAGAACCTCCATGACGGCTCAATGACACACTTTCTGCAGCAAGGGTAATGAACTTGTCCTCAGCCACAAAAGCTGTCAGCTTGGCTGTGTTCACCTCCAATGTCAGGTTTAGCAGTCGCTTTGGGGGAGATGGTTCTGGGAGATGGCTTTCTAGCTCAGAAGTGGTCCCTGTAGTTTCT
Organism: Galago senegalensis; assembly: GCA_963575145.1. Lineage (NCBI taxonomy): Eukaryota > Metazoa > Chordata > Mammalia > Primates > Galagidae > Galago > Galago senegalensis. The sequence continues at coordinate 5,818 of CAUYTI010000101.1, read as the reverse complement.
TGTGCAAGGGATGGAACAGGAAATACGGTGGCTCTTAGTAGATCTCGGCACTGTAGGGTATCCAGGACATGCTGGTACAGGTACATGTGATCTGGGGGACTCCAGAGTAAGGTCAGCCCTGTACCACATTGAACCTTTAAAGAGCAAAAGAAAAGGATCTGTTACTATGTCTAGAACACTGGAGATGTCAGTGATTATTATACATGCATGCCTGGCTTAAGAACCATCTCCACCCATCAGTCTTTCCTGAGTAACTACATTAACCATTCCCTTGCTTTACTCCCATAACACAGTGGTTCTCAACCTTCCTAATGCTACAACCCTTTAATACAGTTCCTCATATTATGGTGACCCCCAACCATAAAATTATTTTTACTGCTACTTCATAACTATAATTTTGCTGCTGTTATGAATTGTAATGTAAATATCTGATATGCAGGACATATCTACATTGTCTGAGAGTAGGGGCCAATTTTTTTTTTTTTTTTTTTTTTTGAGACAGACTCTCACAGCAACCTCCAACTCTTGGGCTTAAGCAATTTTCTTGCCTCAGCCTCCCAAGTAGCTGTGACTACAGGCGCCCGCCACAATGCCTGGCTATTTTTTTGTTGCAGTTGTCACTGTTGTTTAGTAGGCCCGGGCCAGGTTCAAACCTACCTGCCTCGGTGTATGTGGCTGATGCCCTAACTGCTGAACTACCGGAGCCAAATATTTTAATTCTTTGTACCTACCACAATATATACAGCACGTACTCAATAAATCATCTGCCTTTATGTTTCTGCTCATGAGTTATCTTTCTCTTAACAGTCATACTCTATTAAGCACCACATCTGGCAACTGAAAACATTTCATGAACTGACTGCATCTTGACTTAAATCTCAAAAGGTAGTATATAGTACTGATCTACTGGTCATAGGCTTGGCACCACAGTTCAGCGGGAGGGCACCAGCCACATACACCAAGGCTGGTGGGTTCAAACCCAGCCCAGGCCTGCTAAACAACAATGACAACTGCAACCAAAAAACAGCCAGGCATTGTGGTGGGCACCTGTAGTCCCAACTGCTCAGGAGGCTGAGGCAAGAGAATCACTTAAGCCCAAGAGTTTGTGGTTGCTGTGAGCTGTGACACCATGGCACTCTACCAAGGGCGACATAGTAAGACTGTCTCCAAAAAAAAAAGAATGAAAATTCTTGTGTTGACTTATTATCAGTACTTTTTTTTTTTTTTGAGACAGAGTCTATGTTGCCTTGGTAGAGTGCCATGGCATTACAGCTCACAGCAACCTCAAACTCTTGGGCTTAAACGATTCTCTTTGCTTCAGCCTCCCAAGCAGCTGGGACTACAGGCACCTGCCACAACACTCAGCCATCTTTAGAGATGGGGTCTCGCTATAGCTCAGGCTGGTCTGGAACTCAAGAGCTCAGGTGATCCACCCACTTCAGCCTCCCAGAGTGCTGAGATTATAGGCGTGAACCACTGTGCCCACCCTACAACTGACATATATAATAAAGTATGAAAGTATGCCTCAGCTGGGCACAGTGGCTCATGCTTGTAATCCTAGCACTCTGGAGGCCGAAAAGTAGGAGGATTGCTTGAGTTCACGGGTTCGAGACCAGCCTGAGCAAGAGTGATATCCTGTCTCTACTAAAAATACAAAAAAACAAGGCAAAAGGATCACTTGAGGCCAAAAGTTGGGAGTTGCTGTGAGCTATGATGACACCATGGCACTCGACCCAGGGAAACAGCTTGAGACTCTATCTCAAAAAGGAAAAAAAAAAAAAGAAGAAAGTATGCCTCAAGGAAGGGAAGAGTCCTTTTCAGTTTGAAAAACAAAGATAGTTCTGAATAGCTAAGTGGACAGAGAAAATTAGAATTCCAGTCTCTAAAAAGGAACTTCCTCTTTTTTTTTTTTTTTTTTAAGTGACAGATTTTCACTTTGTTGCCCTTGGTAGAGTGCTATGGAGTCACAGCTCACAGCAACCTTCAGTTCCTAGACTTAGGCGATTCTCTTGCCTCAGCCTCCCCAAGTAGCTAGGACTACAGATGCCCGCCACAACACCCGGCTTTTTTTTTTTTGCAGTTTTTGGCCAGGGCTGGGTTTGAACCTACCACTTCTGGCATATGGGGCCAGCGCCCTACTCCTTTGAGCCCCAGGCTCTGCCCTACGCTCAGCTATTTTTTGTTGCAGTTTGGCCAGGGCAGGTTCGAACCTGCCACCCTCAGTACATGGGGCCAGCGCCCTACTCACTGAACCATAGGCACTGCCCCTAAAAAGGAACTTCTTCAGTTTCTAAAGGAAAAACAGCTCAAGCTTCTCCTCCCATGTCCATGTGATAACCTGAGGAAAAAAATATTAGAAACCCCCTCAAAAACTTTCCAGGGCCTCCATCTTCAGGTTTCTGCTAGCCTCTTGATGAGCTAGGGGATTCAGCAAAATCATTTTAAAAGGTCCTTATTTTTCACAGATACATACTCAAGTATTTATAGTTGAAATTACATGTATCTGGTACCTGCTTCAAACCAATCCCAGAGCCTTGGGCAGGAGAAGACTGGTGGAAGCATAAATGAAACAAGCTGGGAACATGAAAGGTTATCTATTCTCTTTAATTTTTTATGTATTTCAAATTTCACAGAAAATTTAAAACACACAGAACACGCCAGAAAAAAATAAAGACGTCCAGCACTAGGCACAATGGCTCATGCCTGTGATCCTGGCACTCTGGGAGGCTGAGGCAGGTAGACTGCACGAGCTCAGGAGTTCGAGACAAGCCGGAGCAACAGTGAACCCCGATCTCAAACTAGTCAGGCCTGTGGAGGGTGCCTGTATTCCCAGCTACTTGGGAGGCTAAGGCAAGATCACTTGAGCCCAGGAGTTTGAGTTAGCTGTGAGCTATGACACCACGACACTCTACCCAGGGCGAGAAAGTTAGACTCTGTCTCAAAAAATGAAAAATAAATAAATAAAGAAGACCAGGTGTCATAATTTTCCTGAAATGAGTGAAATACTGAGAAAGGTTCTAAAGCGAGGGAAAAACCAGTCCAGCCCCACCTCCTCACAGGAACATTACCTCCAATGAGCGGATGCTGCTGTGATAGGTGACAGAGAGCATGGAGAGGCTGAGCACTGGAGTGGGGATATCAGGAGCCTTGCAACAGGGCTGCATCTTCTCCTTGACTGACTTCACTAGCGCAAGCACAAGCCCTTGAATCCCCACGGTAGAGGTCTCAGCACTGCCCAGGACAGTCAATGTGTCCAGTCGTATCTCTGAAGCACCTAACATCCAGAAAGTGTGTCAGCCTTGGTTCCCAAATAGCAGCTTCAGTTCTCACTCTCCTTTCTTATTTATTCCTTTTACTCTAATTATCTTTATTCCCCAAGGCTCCTTAAGCTCATTCCTTTATTTCAGGGAAATTTTCCCTTTCCTATCTTAATCTGACTAGATCTGCCAAAGACCAGTAAGTCCCCTAACCCTAACTCTTACAAATTGTGCAGATACCCTCTAGAGCTAAACACACAAGAAAGCAAAAGTACATGGATCTCACTCTCTTAACCACATCAAAACTAAATCTTTCTTTTATATGTCTTGCTTAATACTTGCCTTTCATAAAAGCCCTTAAGAAATATCAACTAAGCCAATATTTATGTAAGACCTTCTAGCACCTCGTGCCTCTAACTTTAGAAAAATTCCAGATAATCAACTTCAACGAGAAGGAACAGACTGAACCAGCATAATCTGCTTAGGTTACACACTACACACTTCAGTACAGACCCCCATCTCACTTACCAACCAGGGCAGACAGGGTGAAGAAGTTCATGTCCTCCACCTTCAAGTCCACCTTCCATAGTAATGACACAGAGTCCCCAAATGATGATTCCCTAGAGACAGCTGACTTCCCAGATTGAGGACCCAACAGGGATAAGATACGAGAAAGACACTGAGCACAGGTGTCTGATGCTTCTACCTGTAGTCCTCGAATTGTACAATCAAGAAAGAGTGTATCTGACTGGGTGCTAGACAGGCCCAGAGGCTGGTTATAGCTACCCTAGAAAAGAAGCAGATGGACCCCATTAGAAGTATGCAGGAGCACAGTTTGTAATGCCTTGATGCATCACTTGTTGCCAACAAGATGCTCAGTACTCTCAAGTATGACAGGATGAGAAAGCTATATGGGCCCCTATTCACCAAAGCCCTCACCTACCTGTAATGTGAATGAGTCCAGGACAAGTGCCTCACCCCAAACATGCATATTGGGTGGATGTGGTGCCCGCTGAATGTGGGAGTCACTGCCCACACGCCAGCAGAGGTGGTCCACAGTTAGGACGCCCCGCTGATGGATGCTCTGTGGCCTGAGATGCTGGTAATCTGAACAATGGTGGAAAAAGAGAGTTCTGTGGAGCCACTGTGGCCATCAACTGTACTCTGCTCCTCTAATGGACAGATTCTTATTCTTTTTCCATCCCAGTGCCTTACCCAGAGAGATGGAATTGAATCCCAAGGCAAAAGGTGGTGTATCTCCAAGCTGAATGGAAATGTTGACATTGGAGATGGAAGTGCTAAAGATGATGGGAGCCAGGATTTGGGGGAAGGTTCTGCACAGGGACAAGACATCATTGTTTGATAAGGAAAGAACTGCAGCTTCCTATCCTGGGACAGATTCCTGAAGCTCTCAACATTAGGCTGAGAATTTAGAGTTTTGTTGTGATTCATCCTGAGATACAATTAGAAGATAAAAGACTGAACTCACTAGCTGGCAGCTACTCCCAATGGTAATCTGCAGGAACCCCAGAAAGATAATAGGTTGAACCAATCATATGAAATTGCCATTTTTATAAGTCAAATATGGTGAACACCAGCAATATTGTACGATTCAACCTAATATAACCAAGAAGCATCACTTCCAAACCATGACCTATAAGATCTCTATACAGCACAAGGAAGGACTACACAAAGACAGAAATGGCACTGCAGATATAACACTGCCACCTTATTATCTAAAGTAGACAAGACAAGATACATTTTATCATTTTAATTCAGTTCTACAGATGTTTATTTTGGTAAGGTACTATGCTGGACACTGAGGACACAAAAACAAAAATGACATCATCCTGCCATCAGGGAATCTAACGGCAAAAATACATAAAATAGGATTGCTACTGAGATTAAGATTTGGGGAAATCAAACAATCAAACACATATTAACATAAGATACCACCTGGGACCAAAAGAATCAAAGAGAATCTTAAGTTCATTACTCATTTTAGGGAAAGGATGGCTGATGACTGATAAGATGGCTGCTGAAAAAGATCAAACTGACCTTTTTTTCCTTTGCTGAAGAACAGGTGAACTAGACCCCTGTGTCTCCAGGGCTAACATGTGTAGCCAGTGAGAGAATTCTCGGTGCCGGTAGTGAATAATGCAAGTGTTCAGAACCAGGGAGGCTGAGAGGTCAATGGTGGTCACCTGGAAATGAGAAGACCAGAACTGTGGGCTTGGTTTTTATTTCATTAACTCATAATACAATGAAGCAGAGAGAGAAGAGAGAAAGCAACAATTCTTGGCTCGGCGCCTAGAGCTCAAGCAGCTAAGGTGCCAGCCACATACACCAGAGCTGACGAGTTCAAATCCAGCCCAAGCCTGCCAAACAACGACAACTACAACCAAAAGAAAAAAATAGCCGGGCATTGTGGTGGGCGCCTGTAGTCCCAGTTACTTGGGAGGCTGAGACAAGAGAATCTCTTAAGCCCAGGAGTTGGAGGTTGTTGTGAGCTGTGATGCCACGGCACTCTACCCAGGGGGACAGCTTGAGGCTCTGTCTCA
>CAUYTI010000100.1:0-22133 GCA_963575145.1 Galago senegalensis | reverse complement strand
CCAGTCGTTGTGGCAGGCGCCTGTGGTCCCAGCTACTTGGGAGGCTGAGGCAGGAGACTCGCTTGAGCCCAGGAGTTGGAGGTTGCTGTGAGCTGTGATGCCATGGCACTCTACCCAGGTGGATAGCTTGAGGCTCCGTCTCAAAAAAAAAAAAAAAAAAAGATTTTGAGATGGGAAGATTATCCAAAGGTCCTTATAAGTGGCACATTCCTGCCTGTCACAAAGATCCTTATATATAAAAGAGGAAGACAAGAAAGTCAATCAGAGGAGGAGATGTGAGGATGAAAAGCACAGGTAGAAGTGAGGCAGTGGCTGGCTTGCAGGTGAAGGGGCCATGAACCACAGAATGTTGGCCATATTTAGAAGCTGGAAAGACACAGAATGACTCCCTCTGCACTCCCAAAAGCCTCCAGAAAAGGAGGAACACAGCTCTGCAGATACTAAGATATTAGTCCCATAAGACTTATTTCAAACTTGTGACCACCAAAAAATAAAAATAAAAAAAATTAGTGTTAAGTTTGTAGTAACTTGTCATGGCAGAAATGGGAAACTAATACAGGGATATTTTGTTAATCTTTTAGTAATTTTAGTATCCTATTAAGTCAGAAATTTGGCATTTGAATAATTATATCTCATGTTATCATCACATCTGTGTTGTGAAATTGTGTAATTTTTTTCTGGTTGCTAATAAACAAGCTTTTGCTAAAACATACTCGCTATTTACCTTTAAGTAAATAAAATATTTTATTATTTATTTATTTATTTTTGAGACAGTCTCATTTTGTTGCCCCCTGGTAGTATGCTATGACATCATAGCTCACAGCAACCTTAGACTCCTAGGCTCAAGCAATTCTCAGCCTCTCTCAAGTAGTTGGGACTACAGGTGCCCCCCAAGGTCCCCAGCTATTTTTAGAGACAGGTTCTTCCTCTAGCTCAGGCAATCCCCCCACCTCCGTCTTCCAGTACTGAGATTATAGGCATAAGCCACCATGCCCAGCCCTCAAGTCTTCATAAAATCTTTCCACATGTTGGCTCAGTTCCTGCAGCTCAGTGAGTAGGGTGCCGGCCACATACACCAAAGCTGGTGGGTTCAAACCCAGCCCAGACCTGCTAAACAACAATGACAATTGCAACCAAAAAATAGTCGGGAGTTGTGGCAGACACCTGTAAGTCCCTGCTACTTAGGAGGCAAGAGAATCACTTAAGCCCAAGAGTTTGAGGTTGCTGTGAGCTATAACACCAGGGCACTCTACTGAGGGTGACATAGTGAGACTCCATCTCAAAAAAAAAAGTCTTTCCACAGGCCAATATTGTCAAGTGTTTTCCCCATGCTTTCTTCAAGGGTTTTTATTGTTTCTTACCTTAAATTTAAATCCTTTATCCATCCTGAATCAATTTTTATAAGCAGTGAAAGGTTTCAGTCTTTTCCCTATGAATAGTCAGTTCTCCCTGCACGATTATTGAATAGGAATTCTTTTCCTCAGTGTATGTTCTTGTTTGGTCTATCAAAGATCAGGTGGCTGTAAGATGTTAGTTTCATCTCATGGTTTTCTAGTTAGTTCCAAATATGTATGTCTCTATTTTTGTGCCAGTACCATGCTGTTTTGATCATTATGGCTTTATAAAATAGCCTAAAGTCTGGTAGAGTGATGCCTCCAGCTTTGATTTTATTACTAAGAATTAGCTATATGGTGTTTTTTCTGGTTCTATACAAAACTAAGAATTTTTGTCCAAATCTTTTTTTTTTTGTAGAGACAGAGTCTCAGCCTGTCACCCTGAGTAGCGTGTCGTGGTGTCACACAGCTCATAGCAACCTCCAACTCCTGGGCTTAGGGGTTTCTCTTGTCTCAGCCTCCCAAGTAGGTGGGACTACAGGCGCCTGACACAATGCTGGCCTATTTTTGTTGTTGTTGTTGCAGTTTGGCCAGGGCCGGGTTTGAACCTACCATCCTTGGTATATGGGTCTGGCACCCTATCCACTGAGCTACAGGCACCACCTTTGTCCAAATCTTGAAAGTATGATGTTGGTATTTTAATGAGGATTGCGGACTCTGTATTTTAAAACAGAGCTGAGCTTCCATAGTGCAGCCAGTGAGACGTATCTGGTTGGCCTTTTTGTTTTGTTTTAATTATTTGTTTATCTATCTATTTATTTATTTTTTGAGATAGAGTCTTACTTTGTCACCCTTGGTAGAATGCTATAAGCATCATAGCTCACAGCAACCTCAAACTCTTGGGCTCAAGTGATCATCTTGCCTCAGCCTGCTGAGTAGCTGGGATTACAGGTAGCTGCCACAATGCCTGGGTTTTTTTGTTTGTTTGTTTTTGGTTTTTGGGGGGGGGGTTTTGTTTTTTATTACTTCTTCCTCCTGTAGTGTTTTCTTGCCCCCCATGGAGCTGGGATCACAAGGTCCGGCTGTCTCATTGTCCTGTTGTTGTTGTAGAGACAGGTCTCACTCTGGCTCATTTGGCTCAGCGGGGTCTTGGCTGGTCTCAAACCTCTGAGTACAGGTGATCCACTCGCCTCGGCCTCCCACAGCGCTGGGACAACAGGCATGAGCCACCATGCCCCGCCATTTTTGTTTTTTTAGAGACAAGGTCTTGCTCTTGCTCAGGCTAGTCTCAAACTCCTGAGATCAGGCAATCTACCCCACTTGGCATGATTATAGGCATGAGCCATTGCTCTGGGCGTAGTTGGCCCTTTTGAAAGCACCATGGGCATAGTTGGCCCTTTTGAAAGCACCAACCTGTGTGCTATCCATGCCAAACACGTAACAATTATGTCAAAAGACATCCAGTGAACACACCTAAATCATGGAGAACATGCTTCTTAAGAATGGGAAGCTTAACCATAGCTCAGTGGTTAGGGCACCAGCCATATGCACCAGGGCTGGTGGGTTCCAACCCACCCCTGGCTTGCTAAACAAACAAATGAAAGAAAATTGCCAGGCATTGTGGTGGGCACCTGTAGTCTCAGCTACTTGGGAGGCTGAAACAAGAGAATCTCTTGAGTTCAAGAGTTTGAGGTTGCTGTGAGTTATGAGGTCATAGAACTCTACAAAGTGAGACTCTATCTCAAAAAAGGGAGGGGGAAGGGGGAGGTTCATTCCCAATAAACAAAAAGTTCCATCTTCCTATTATTGATACTTATTAACATTAGATGCTTTTTTCCATGGGGTCAAAAAGGACCTAAGTATATGATTAATAGCAGAAAAACAGGGAACAGAAATCAGCTAGTGGCAGTTTTTCCATTTTCACTTGTATATGAATTTTTAACATAAATGCCAGAAGGTAAAGCAAGTCAAAATGTTTTAGTGAACAAGTTCAAACCGTTCAACTTTATAAGAATTATAAATAAACCTGTTATTTTTTCAGGACAACAGCAGCATTTGAATGGTACCTTTTTTTTTTTTTTTTTTTTTTAAGATAGAGCCTCAAGCTGTCCCCCTGGGTAGAGTGCCATGGCATTACAGCTCACAGCAACCTCCAACTCCTGGGCTCAAGCTAGTCTCTTGCCTCCGCCTCCCAAGTAGCTGGGACCACAGGCACCCGCCACAACGCCCGGCTATTTTTTGTTTGCAGCCATCATTGTTGTTTGGCGGGTCCGGGCTGGGGATTCGAACCTGCCACCTTAGGTGTATGTGGCTGGCGCCTTAGCCGGTTGAGCTATAGGCGCCGAAATTTCGAGAATGCTCCAACCAGGGCCAACTTCGCCATTAGGGACAAAAGCACAGTGTCTGGGGTCCACAATTCCCTTAGGTGCCCTGAAAAGGTTTTAATTTCTTTTAAAATCACAAGAAGATGACAAAATTTGGGGTTGAAGAAAATATTTTAATATGTAAAATATATCCGTGCAGTTGTAAAATATAATTTGTGTATCTTTTTATGGAAGAAGGGACCCACAAAAGGAAAAGTACCTAAGCCCCATGAAAATCATAATGTGGCTCTAGCCCCAACCACTGGAATGGTCACAGAAGAGTGTTGTAGGCAGAGAGACCAGCAATGCAAAGATCCTGAGGTGACAATGAGCTGGGCACATTGAGGAACAGAAAGAAGACCTCAAGTGGGGTAAGTCACTTGAGGAGAGTTATGAGAAATGAGGTGGCAGGGTCCGATCATCAAAGGTCTGTGCATACAGAGATGTAGGCCAAGGTGAGGAGGTGAGCTGGTGACCAGGGGCTAGTGGTCTGCTTCTTAGTGTCAGAATGGCTGGGGCTGTACCTGGTTATGGGGGGACCAATGCATCTTCTTGGAGAGAGAGCATGAATGAAAATCTACCTGCTGCATTTTCCCAGCCAAGATGCAGGCCCAGGCAGAGCGTGTCTCCTGACAGCCCACAGTCCCTTAAGACATTTCCTAGACTACCCCCTCAACAAGAAAAAAAGTGGGTTGTGCCTCTTAGACACAGCTATGAACAGGGGTTGCTTAGTAGGTGTTTCCAAGCTGGGGACTGAGCCCCTCTGTCTTAGCCTCATTTCTGGGGCTCACTCAGTCTCTCCCTGTGACGGCCAGACTTGAGGGGGGGATGGGGCTTTGGCAAGTAAGATTCAGTGAGGAGCTATTTAAAGCTGCCGGCAGCTCGCCCCTTCTGTTCACGGCTCTGCCGGGTGGGAGCTGCCATCGTCACGCACCCATCGGCGCCTCAGGAACACAGCAGCCCAGAGCACCCACACAGAGACACGTGGGGAGGGTCCTGGTGCACTGCCACAGGCTGGCAGGTGGGGGGTGGCGGGGGGGGGCATCCTGCAGCTTAGAGGGTGCGGCTGATAATGCAGGGAGGGACCCTGGAAAGCCCCTCCCCCCTCCAAGTTTCCATTCACAGCCCAGAAGAGTAGCCTAAATTTAGGTCACCCCTCCTGCCAGTGGCTACAAGTATAACCAATTAACGGCTTTCTGAGGGTGTCATGGAGGCAGGGGAATCTTCAGGTCCTTGTGGGATTGAAAGTGCTTCTTGTGCCCTGGAGGGTGCAGGCTTCAGGGAGGGCTAGAGCACCTGGCCCTCCCCAAAGCTGTAGCCCAGATGAGCCTCTGCCCTGGAATGCAGGTGCCATATCCCTACTTGGCTACTCACGCCTCCCACGGTCCTGTGGCTGGGTGCTGTCTTGGGTGTCTGCACATGTCCTACAGGAGTTTAAAAGCACAAGCTGTGGAGGCAGATGACTTAATCTCCTTGAGCCTCAGTTTCCTTCTCTGTAATGTGGGATAAAAATAATGTCCACCTCAGATAGTTGGAAAGATTATTTGGATTAAAAACATACAGAGCCTCCTTACAGCCTAGCAGAGTAAAATGTCAATGAATGATAGCTTTTACCTGTATTGTTATCATGATCATGATATATTTTGAAATTGATTTCCTTTCCCCAAAGGCAAAGGGTCATAGTAGCCCTTTCCAGGCCCCTGTGGGTACAGTGATAAGCTGAAGGGCTCTGAGAGGAGGAAGCAGCAGGTGAAATTTGGCCCCACATCAACTGTATGGCACTGTCTATGGCCTGGGCACACACTGGCTCCGGGGCACGTGTTGGGGTTCCCTGTTAAATCATCTATTGGCCACAGTGATGACCAAAGGAGATGCTGTCCCTTCCTCCTCTGAGGCTCACCAGCGTAGCACCCAGCTCACAGACCCCAGCTCCTCCTCAGGTGACAACTGCTGATCAACCACACCAGGGCTAATGGGAACTTGGACTCTTCTTTCTGGACCAGGCAGATGATTCTGTGCAAGGTCAACCCTGAAATATAGAGACATCTATAGGGCGAGTCCACTGATAAAGGAATCTATAAGGGGAATGTCCTAAATGGGGATGGCCACTAGTAACCCAAAACTGCTCAGGGAGAGGAGAGATGGGGAAGCCTGAGAACTGAGTGGTGAGGCTGAATGCAGTAAAGTAATGGAGTGGGAGGCCTGGGATGAGGTGCCAGCATGTGAGGCAGGTGAGGGGAAAGCAGAGGGAGTCCCAAGGAGGCCCTTCCAGCAGCCATTCACTAGGTTTCTTTACTTCATTTGGGGCCACCCAGACCACCCCTTTATCCACATTCACCATGCCTTGAACCTTCATGCAGCACTCCCTTCATCACACCCACTGCCCCTGACCCCCTCCCATGTTCTCATCATCATACCCCCTTCACATCCATCCCATTCAACCCATCACTGCATCCAATGGTATTATGACCCCTGCCAAACCCCTTCATTATCCCACTAAGTCCTCTCCAGGCAGCCCCAGGTCCCCTGCCAAGTCCCAGGACTCCATCTCCACCCCAGCTAGCTCCCCTTTCCGGGTCCCCATCACCCCCTCTGTCAGCCGCCGGGAGCTGAATCAGAGCCACAGAGCTAACATTTTGCACACACGTCTCTCCAGATGACAGGCAAGCTGGGCCTTCTGCCCTCAGCCCACACACGCCCGTGCTCAGGAAGCACAGAGAGCCAGGGCTGCGCCCAACATGGGCGAGGAAGGGGGTTGAGTGGGGGAGGGGAGTTTCCTTCCTGGATAACTGGCCTTGGCCTTGGCATCTCAGGCTTTGCTCGAGGCTTGGGACTCACCTTTTAGGGAGCAGGAAAAGGACAGTCTGAGATGGATAGTCACAGGCTGGTTGAAAGAGGCAGTGAGACAGTTCATATCCTGAGACAGGGACAAGACAGAGCAGGCATGACAAGGGAAGAGGGAAGGAGAGACAGGGATGGAGAATGAAGTAAGAACAGAGACAGGGACAAGGAGCGACAGAAATAGCAAGAGAGAAAGGCAGAGGGACTGAGGGAAAAAGCAAACCCTGAAAGGGAAGGGAACACAGAGAAACAAAGCAGAGATGAGCAAAAGGAAGAGGAGGCACTTATGAGAGTGGGGAGGAGGAAGAAAAGGGACCCACGAAGGTGCCAGAGCTCAGGTAGGAAGAAGCTGCCAGACCCTGAGAGTAAGCCTCAGAGATACCCCCAGAGAACAGCAGCACAATGTTGGCCTGTGTCTGGAGGGGGAGAGCAGAGGCATTTCCCAGGCCCCCAGGACTCAGAAGGGAGAGTGCAGGCAGGTGAACCCAAAGGGACAGTGCAGGACCATGTACCCCCCAACCTGCCAGAGCCTGGGTCCAGGACTCTTTCTAGGAAGGGTTGGGGCTGATCCAACCCCAAGTGGAGGCCTCCTGCTGCTGGCTGATGTTCTTTTGTGTGCAGCCTGCATCTGCCAAGCATATTCCCGATAGCTACCATTTAGTTGAGAACCTACTATGGGCCAGGTACATATGGTCATTGTCTTTTCCAATCCTGTCACACAAAATGCTTGCAAAGCCAACACCATTGTCACCCCCATTTTTTTTTTTTTTTTTGAGACAGAGTCTCATTATGTTGTCCTCAGCAGAGTGCTGTGGTGTCACAGCTCTCCTCTAGCCCTCCCCGAAGCCTGCACCCTCCAGGGCACAAACTCTTGAGCTTAAGCGATTCTCTTGCCTCAGCCTCCTGAGTAGCTGGGACTACAGGTACCCACCACAATGCCTGGCTATTTTTTTTAGTTGTTGTTGCAGTTGTCATTATTGTTTAGCAGGCCCGGGCCAGGCTTGTACCAGCCAGCCCCGGTATATGTGGCTGGCGCCATAACCACTGAGCTACAATTCTGTCACCCTCGTTTTACAGATGAGAAAACTGAGACTTGGAAACATGAAGAGGCTTATCTGGATCTAACTCTACTATGTCCTCTACGAGTCTCTGTTTTTCTAGCAGTACCATGGGGTTCCACCTCTGCTTTCGTATTGTGTAAATCTGAAGTTTTCCCAGTCACCAACACATATGTGTGAGTGGATCTCAAGAGATACACACATACAGGTGTTCCCAGAGGGGACTCAGTGTCTTGTCCTTCATCTGTGCCGTGGCTTCCCCACCCCCAGCCCCAGCTCCTCTTGCTTCCTCTCCACAGTATCTCAGATCACCTCCCTCTAGCTCAGCAGCTCAGCACAAGGATGACGTCATTCCTTTTATTTAAAGAAAAGGGCTGAGCAGGAGCTCAGGATGAGGGTCCGTGTGGGAGCAGGAGCCAAGTAGCTGCTCCCCCCAGCTCTTGGCCTCTTCTGTCCCCCCACTTGCGATCTGCCGAGCTGCCTATCGACCCTGGCATATCCCCTGTCAAGCACCCCATCCCCCACAGAGGGCCCTACTCAACATGGGAGCAGTATGGTGGAGTAACAGAAAAACAGGTGCAGAGATCTGTGAGGGTGCTACCAGCTAGTGTGTTTGTTAAAGGCTCTCTGGAGTTGAGGGACATGCTTTTGTTAAAGCCGCACTGCAGGGGAAATTGAGGCTCTATGGCATTAAGTAAGTCACTCAGGGTGGTTATCTGTGCACAGCATCCTAGTAGGAAGGTGATGGGGAGGAGGACTGAGTGGAGAGCTTGCTCCCAGTGTCACTTGCTCTAAATTCTTTCTCTCTCATGCTTTAGTGGTCAGAGTCTAATCATCTGTTTCTCTCAGGAACCTAAGAGGGGGCATCAACCAGGAGACAGCCCCTGGCCCAGAGGTAGATCTGCTTGGCTTTCCTTGGGCTCTCAACTCCCTCCATGGCCCAGAGCCTCTCAGCATTCTCTCATTCTCTCTCTCTCTCTCTTTCTTTTTCTTTTGAGACAGAGTTTCACTCTGGTGCCTCAGACTACAATGCCATGGGGTTAACCTAGCTCACAGCAACCTCAAATTCTTGGGCTCAAATGATCCTCCTGCCTCAGTCTCCCAAGTCGCTGGGACCACCACCAAGAATTTTTCTATTAGATGGGGTCTCATTCTTGCTCACGCTGGTCTGAGAACTCCTGAGCTCAAGCAATCCACCTGCGTTGGCCTCCCAGAGTGCTTGGATTATAGGTGTGAGTCACTGTGCCAGCCTCTAACTCTTTTATGCCCAAGCCTGATTTCCTTCCAGGAGGTCATCTTTTGAGGTGTGTGGAGCATTTAGTGCCTCATTTAAATTTAACATTGCTAAGAGATTGGCATAATGATTACCCTATATGATAGACAAGGCAACTGAGATTTGAAAAGGGTAAGTAACCTGCCCAACTCACATAGCTGGTAAGTGACAGAGCCAGCATATAAACCCACGTCTGTCATGTTCCAAAAGCACCATCCTCTGCTTCTCACTGTTCTGTAGTACTCTCTCTCAGCTCCCTGAAGACCCCTGTGGCTTCCTGTGCTCCCCTGGAATACAGGCCCCTAAATTCATATTTTGAAGTCCTAACCCCCAAGGTGATAGTATTCAGAGGTGGGGCCTTTGGGAGGTGATTAGGTTGTGAAGGCAGAGCCTTCATGAGTGGGAGTAGTGTCCTTATAAAATAGGTCCCAGAATGGCCGGGAGAGGTGGCTCATGCCTATAATCCTACAACTTTGGGAGGCAAGGCGGGTGGATCTCTTGAGCTCAGGAGTTCAAGACCAGTCTGAGCAAGTGTGAGACCTCATCTGTACTAAGAAAGAAAAATTAGATAGGCATTATGGTGGAAGTCTGGAGTTCTAGCTACTGGGGAGGCTGAGGCAAGTTCCAGCTACTGGAGAGTTTGAGGTTGCTGTGAGCTATCATGCCATGGTACTCTACCCAGGGCAACAAAGTGAGATAGGAAAAAGAAAAAAAGGTCCCAGAGCTCTCCTTAACCTCTTCTGCCATGTGAGGACCACAGCCATGTGACATCTATGAAGAAGCTGGTCCTTACCAGACACCAAATCCGCCAGCACATTGATCTTGGATTTCCTAGTCTCCAGAACTGGTAAGAAATAAATTTCTGTCATTTATAAGCCACCCAGTTTATGATATTTTGTTATGGCAGCCCAAACAAATGAAGACATCCCCCAACTCTCTAATGAGGCTGAGAAGTTTCAGAGTCCACACCCTTTCTCCTCTGCAAGCCTATCCCAGCAGGAAACTCCAGACCAGGTGATTAGGACCATCATCTTCTGCTGCCTGAATCAGTTCCCAGGGTCCCTAACCCTGGCAGTCTTCAGCAAGTCTATTCCAGAAACAGGCAGGGATGCTTGTTCTATATTTTATTTAGCCACTAATTGCCTACATTTAAAAGGCATCACAGTGCCACAGTTGTCCTCTGCTTCATGCCCTGATGCATATTTCTGCATGAAGGGACACTGGGGCGGGGGAGTGAGGCAGAAAGGGGCCACAGTCTCCCCAATGACAGCTTTAAAAGCCTGACCCCAGTGCTGAGCGCAGGAGGATGTCAGATTGTTGCCCTGAGAGGCGAGAAGGGGCACACAGGGGCTGGAGCCTCTGTAGAAAGGAGGAGAGAGGTCAGGGTCCTGGTGAGGGCCAAAAAGGAGTGGGGGGGGCACTCCATGTCCACCACTCACCCCTAGAATGAGGGCCCAACTGATGGAGCCCTACCCAGAATGCCTTGTTTCAGCTCCACTTCCCAGTGGAGGACTCTGCAGAAAGCAGCTGCCTGGAAAGATACAGGGCAGGCCTCAGACCACTGTGTCTGCTGCGATCAGTAAGGAGGGGACATTTGAGCCTCAGCTTTGCCCAAGAGCAAGAGATGGAAGTTAGGGAGATGGGGGTAAGGGTGGGGAGGTGGAAGCCAAAGGCTGAGGAAGGTAGTAGATAGCAGGTAGCTTTTGGGAAGGCCTGAGTATTCTTTTTTTTTTTTTTGAGACAGAGCCTCAAGCTATCCCCCTGGGTATGTGCTATGGCATCACAGCTCACAGCAACCTCCAACTCCTGGGCTCAAGCGAGTCTCTTGCCTCAGCCTCCCAAGTACCTGAGACTACAGGCGCCCACCACAACGCCCAGCCATTTTTTTGGTTGCAGCCATGACTGTTGTTTGGCGGGCCCAGGCTGAGAATTTGAACCCGCCACCTTAGGTGTATGTGGCTGGTGCCTTAGCCACTTGAGCTACAGGCACCGAGCCTCCGAGTATTCTTATTTCAGGTTTTCCACCTGCTCAGAAAATGCACACACTGGTAGGTGAAAAGAAAATGAAACTTATTTCCCACCATTTCCCAATCACTTCCACATCTAATTCTGAGCCAAATATAACCTTGCTCTGACCCCAACCCTCACACCAACAGCAAACTTACAATTTAGCCACAACTCTACTGATTCCTCATCTTTAATCCTAAATCCAACCCTCACCCGAATACAATTTCAACCCTAATCCATCTCTAGCACCACAAAAATCAAGCCAAAGTTCACCCAAATTCTAATCCTAATTGCAAAAAGAATCCTGATTCTATTTCCAATCTCAATCCCAATCTATCTCTTATCTTAACCCATCCCTCACCTCATCCACAGTCCTTAATGTCATGCCCATCTCAGAGGGAAGGCCACCCCCAACTTCCTTCAACCCAACCCTTTCTCCAACATCAAATTGACCTCCTAACTGCAACTGATGCCAGTTGCTTGACCTGGCCTCACACTCAGCCCCTGGCTAGGTCCCAGGGCACCTGTCAAGGCTGAATGAGGGTGATAGGACTGCTGTCTTGAGCCAAGCCATCAAGCTTGGGAACTTCAGGGTGGTGCCTCCTACTGCCAAGTGATTGAGGTCTCAGCAAATGAGTGGAGGAACCTAGGTTCTCCCTACTGTGTTCAGCTCCCAGCATCTAGCCCCAATGACACCAGTTACTGGGGCAGAGCTGAGAAGCCATTTTTCTCTTGAGGAATGGCAAGAAATTAGCACTTGTCTGGACTGCCTCACCGCTGCCACTTCTCACCCCTCAGTGGGTAATTTCTTCAAGACCAAAGGCTGAGCCTAATGGGTTGCCTGCTTCCAGCCCAGTAGACAGTCAGGGAAAACACCCCAAGGTCTCCCACAGACTGAGGAGCTGTGTGCTCAGCTAAAAGGCTGGCATTTATAGTTGTCAGCAGAGAAGGGCACTCTGAAAACTTAAAATCCTATAGCCTGCAGGAGAGAAGGAGCAAGTTACAGAGCTCTGCTGAGCCCTAAGAAGCAGGAAAACTTCCTCTGTAGAGATGGGCAAGAACTCAGCTCTATTAGTGGCTTGAGTGCCAAACAGCCTCGTCTGAGCTCTACAAATACCAAGTGATTAAGCCTCCAGTGTGTAAAGCCTTCCAGACAGTACCACTGAGAATAGCTCTGTGAACCTGCGTCCTGTTCCTAGGACCCACCACTGACCACCCTCAAGCCACATGATGATGAACACTAGCTGTCACCACTGTGTGGGCTGGCATTCCTGAGTCCACTGTCATCACCCATCCTGCTTCCCGGGGTCAGTCTGTCAGTCTGCTCAGATGGGGAGCTACGTGGCTGGGCTGGCCGCCAACTCTGCATTTCCTGCCAGGCCCAGTGCCTTGTCATTGCTCCCCAAAACTAACTGAATGGTCTGAACTTTCTCCAGTTTTGTTTCCCAGCAACTTTCACTTCCTGGGAGGGTGGAAGGGTGACTTCTTCTCCTTTCTATAGGGGAGTTGCTTTAAGAATTCTATAAGGAAACACAATAAGAATGGTTGTGTGTGTAAAGTGCTAAGCAGAGTGGCTGACACAAAGTATGTCCTCAGTAAACACTAGCAATTAGAAACTGGTGGCCTAACTTTAAGATGGGGTCCTAAGGTCAACTGGGTCCTTCTCTTGGGGAAGACCCCAAACTTGTTATGCTTATAGTCCTATATGAAGCACCCCCTTTGTTTTCTCTTCATCCCACCAGACATTCTCCCTTCTCCTTGGCTCATCCTCAGCTGGGGAATCTAATCATTCATTCATTCACTTGTTCACACCTTTATCTAACAAATATTTATAGATCAATTATTCTGATCCAGGGTCTGTGCTTTGGGAGGTAAGTAAGCAAGTTGAGGTCCCTACCTTCACAGAACTCATGCCTTAGAGGGGAGAGGGATAGGTGCTTTGTCAGTGCTGGGGTGGGACACACAGGAGGAACCCCTGGTCGAAGGGACAGCTTCCTGGAGGTGGGCTCGTCTAAATGAACATCTGCAGGACAGACAGAGGTTAGCTGGGGAAAGGGGAGAAAGATCAGGCAGAAGAATTAGCCCCAGCAAAGGCCTAGATGGGAGAAGACATGCAAATTTTGAGCATTGAGTGTCTTGAGTGAAAATGGAACCAAAGGCAATGATGCACCCTGCAGGTGGTGTCTGTGCTCCTTCCCCAGAGCCCTTCCTTCTGGGATGGGACCTGCCAATACTTTTCCTTCTCTCCAAGCATGTCCTCCACAAAAAGGCCTGTTCTAAGCCTCTGCCTGGTTATTGTGGGATAGAAGGAGAGAGGGTGAAACCCAGGAGAGAAGAGCTTGGGATGGAAAGAAACCAGGAGGGTTTACTGCTCAGATGGACATATACCCACAATAGCTAGTACTATGGAAACATTAACTCCTTACTCAATCTTCACAATATTATAAGAAGATACTCTTATTAGTTTCATTTTGCAAATGAGGAAACTGAGGCACTGAGATTTTCAGTAGCATGCCCAAGGCTTCACACCTGTAGAATGGCCCCTGCATCAGTCCTCATAGCCTGTACACTTAGTCAGCAGGCCACCTTAGATATGGAGCAGCACTAGGGAAAGCCAAGGGCAGGAAGGCAACAGAGGGAGTGGTTCTTAGGGAGACTCCCCTTGGCCTCTTGACCAGCCAGTCTCCCAGACACAGACCCAGGGAGCAAATGCCTGCCAGAGCCTGAAGGGACAAAGCCCCCTATTCAGGGCTCTGTTGATCTCCGCTCCCAGCTGCTCAGCTCCTTGCAAAGCATTTTCCCTTAATAGCCTCCCATTCAGTGGGATGGCTGCTGCCCACATCTGCGGAAATCAGGCCATAGCAACTCCTCCTACCAGGCCAGCAAAACCTCCACACCCATGGTCACTATGTCCTAAACTTCTCCTTCTCCCTCCAAGTTAGGAAACTTCCAACCCCCTTCCACTCCACTTCTAGAACTCCACCTACAGTGCAGGGACAGAGCTGAGATGCTTTCCCTAAGGCCAGCGTGTCCTTAACTTTCCTCTGCAAAATGTCCTAAGTATAGTGGTAGACGAGAAGAGCTCCTAGATTCTAACTGTTCCTCTACCTCTAACTTGGTTCATGACTTTGGAAAGTCACCTCACCCTGGGACTACTGTTTTTTCAACTGTAGAGTAAGAAGAGAGCCTTGCCATGGATTCAGATTGGCTACTAACAAGCTGTGTGACCACTGACATACCTCTCTGAAGCTCAGTTTCCTCATCTGTATAAATGAATTGACTTTATCTCAACAGCTGCTGAGAGGATTAGAAGAGATAATCAATTCAAAGCACTTAGAATACTATCTGGCTCACAGTGAACAGTTAATACAGGTTAGCTGTAATAATAATATAATTATATATATATATAATTACCATAATAGGTGTTTTCCATACTTTTTAGCTATCGACTTTTTAAGCAGAACCCTGATACCACATGTAAAAAGTCAGAAGCTGGGAGAGGACTTGTCCACTCCTTCCTCTAGCTCCTTCTAGTTCTGACTCACAGTGGTCTCTGGTTCTGGCCAGACCCCTCTAAGAGTATTCTAAAAGCAGCTTTCCAGGCCCCATCCTAAGATACTCATTCAGGAAGTTTGGAATGAGCCCAGAGTGTAGATCCTGTAGAATCAATCCAGGTAGTTCTATTTTTTTTTTTTTTTTTTTAGTCAAAGCATCACTGTCACCCTCAATAGAGTGCTGTGACATCATAGCTCACAGCAACCTCAAATTCTTGGGCTCAAGCAATCATCCTGCCTCAGCCTTTTGAATAAAGCCGGGATGAGAGGCATGTACCTTACATCCAGCTGGTTTTCTTTTTCTTTTCTTTTCTTTTTTTTTTGAGACATAGCCTCATGCTGTCACCCTGGGAGAGTGCCATCTCATCATAGCTCACAGCAATGAGCTATGGAGCCTGCCACAACACCCAGCTATTTTTTGTTGCAGCCATCATTGTTGTTTGGCGGGCCCAGGCTGGATTCGAACCCACCAGCTCAGGTGTATGTGACTGGCACCTTAGCTGCTTGAGCCACAGGCGCCAAGCCTGGTTTTCTATTTTTAGTAAAGACAAGGTCTCATTTTTGCTCCATCTCGTCTTGACCTCCTGTGCCCAAGCAAACCTCCTGCCTCAGCCTCCCAGAGTGCTAGAATTACAGGTGTGAGCCACCTTGCCTGGCATTTGCTTCTGTTTCCTAATCTATCAAGTGGGAATGATGATGATTCATACCTCATACAGCTTCGTGAGGATTTAGCAAAATGATAAAAGTAAAGAGTTTAACACAGTGCCTGGCACATGGGAAGCCCTTAAAAGAGACAGGTATAAAGGAGGAACAGGAACATTGTTACTGAAGGAGGGTAAAGGAGCACTTCCTTCATGTCCCCTTTTGATTAAGGCTCTAAGAGAAAGAAATCCCAGAAAGGGACCCTGATGGTGGCAAGAGCCAGACTAGGAAAGGAGAGAGGGCACGGGAACAAATGAACCATGCATGGCCTGGGTGGGCTCTTCCTCAGCCTAAGAGAGGGCCATGGAGAAGGAAGCCTTTTTGCCTGAAGTCTTGGGGTCACCTGAGTAAGAGCCAGAAAGGACCTTCGTGCTGCCTTAACCTAAGATCATTAGAACTCCCTAGGTTAGGATTTTCTTGAACTCAGGAGTTTGAGAGCAGCCTGAGCAAGAGTGAGACCCCATCTCTACTAAAAATAGAAAAAACTAGCCAGGTGTTGTGGTGCACACCTGTAGTCCCAGCTGCTTGGGAGGCTGAGGCAAGAGAATCACTTGAGCCCAGCAGTTTGAGGATTCTGTGAGCTATGATGATGCCTCAGCACTCTAACCAGGGCATGGAGTGAGACTCTGTCTCAAAACAACAACAACAACAAAAGAATAAAAACAGAAGCACAGACAGGTTAGGTGATGTAATCACCTAAAGTTACACAGCTGTAAACAATCAAGATAAAACTCTACCTTTGGTTTGTCTGACCCCATAACTCATGCTCTTACCCACTCTGCTGTTGTCCTCCCGTTGATGGCGCCTGCTCCCAGCCTAGCTCGCCACTCTCTGCCTCTCACATCCCCAGGGATCTGCCAAGGCTTCTCCCAAGGAGTGTGGTTTCAATCCACTACCCCAGTGGCAGACAAGAAGTACTATTGTAGGGGCTGATCTAATTGGTGTCTGAGAATGCCCCGGGTCCTGATTTAGAGGCCAGGCACTCCTGTAGGAGATCACAGATGAACTGATGAGTCCAGCCACTCAGCCAGTCCCTCCCGAGTGGACCCCCACTGGACCTTCCATCTGCCATGTGGCAGTCATCCATCCATCCCGATACAAGGTCAGCCTGCATTTACCAGCTTCGGTCATCTGTCAGTCTTCCTTCTGACATTAGAGGCCACCAGATGGTCCTTACTTGCCTCTTGGTTCATCAATAGGTCAGTTCCCTTCTACAAACCAAGGTCCTTGATTTATGAGTCTCCAGACTGGAGAACCCTGACTCAGAGTCAGTGAGAACAGACCTAGCCACTATCCCAACAGACCTTATAATCGAACACCCGTGGAGCCAGCATTTACCCAGAAGTCTCCAGGTCTTAATGCTGAACAGGGCCTCCCTTCCTGCCCCTACCACCACCTCATCTCCTCTGGGCTCAACTTTCCCCAGTGCTGGGGGACCTTTCCCTTTGTGACCCGTCTTGGTAATTTGGGAGGTGATTAACAGCAATCACGCTTGAGTTTGACATCCAGGCACGGCCGCTAAATTGAGGCTCACAAAGCCTCCTTGACATCCAATATGTTATATGCTTTTCCCCTTAATTAGGAGCTAAAGTGGATAAATATGAAGTTGCCATGGCAACAGCCTCCCAGGTTGGTGGAGGGATGCAGCTCAGTTTCTGTCGGCTGGCTGGCTGACATCTTGGCTGATGGACCAAACCAGCTCCTGGAAAGGGGTGGGATGAGCCCTCTCCCCCTTTCCTGAAACTTACCCTCCAAGCCCTGGTTCAGGTTTTTCTTTTCATCACTGTTCATCAAACTTCCCAGAGCCTCATAATGCCCCACTTGGACCATAGATCTCAGCTGGTCTAACTCCTGCATGGAATAGGTAGGGAAACTGAGGAGGTTACTTGCTGCCTAAGGAGTGAGAGGCAGATGAGATCTAACAGCCAGATCTCATGACTACTTGACTAGAGTCAAAAGTGGTTCTTAACTCTTTGGGTGGGTGGGGCTCTAGATCTCTTGAAGAAGCTATTGAAAGCTATGGATTGGGCAAAATAGGCCTGAGATCAGTCACACAATGGGATTCATACTCAGGATTTGGGTTGACTCTGCTTTTTAAATTTTATTAACAATTGAGTACTTGGCTCGGCGCCTGTGGCTCAAGCAGCTAAGGCGCCAGCCACATACACCTAAGGTGGCAGGTTCGAATCCCCAGCCTGGGCCCGCCAAACAACAATGATGGCTGCAACCAAAAAAAAAAAAAAATGGCCAGGCGTTGTGGCAGGTGCCTGTAGTCCCAGCTACTTGGAAGGCTGAGGCAGGAGACTTGCTTGAGCCCAGGAGTTGGAGGTTGCTGTGAGAGTGATGCTATGGCACTCTACCCAGGGGGATAGCTTGAGGTGCTGTCTCAAAAAAAAATAATTGAGTACTTACAGCTCTGTGTCTGTAGCTCAAGTGGCTAGAGTACCAGCCACATACACTAGAGCTGGTGGGTTTGAATCCAGCCTGGGCATGCCAAACAACAATGACAACTACAACCAAAAGATAGCCGGGCGTTGTAGCGGGCACCTGTAGTCCTAGCTACTCGGGAGGCTGAGGCAAGAGAATCGCTTAAGCCCAAAAGTTTGAGGTTGCTGTGAGCTGTGCCATCATAATACTCTACCCAGGGTGACAGCTTAAGACTCTGTCTCCAAAAAAAAAAAAAAAAAAAAACCCAACCAAACAAAAAACAATGGGTACTTACTATGTACATTTTCTCACATTATCTAATTGAATCTTCAGTAATCCTATGAGGCAGATACTGTAATTATCCCTATTTTAAAGATGAGAAAATAGAGTTTCATAGAGGTTAAGACAATTCCTCAATGTCACACAGCTAGTAGGTGGAAGAGTCAGGACCCAGGTCTGTCTGCAGACTGCAGAGTCTAAGCTCTAACTACTCCACTGCCATCTGGACTGCTTTCCCTGACCCACAGGTAATGACTATAGTAGCCATGTAGTTTCAGCTAGGGAGCCCTCTGTGTCCAGCTCAGCAGAGGGGTGAGTGAAGAAGAGTTAGTTCATGTCTCATACAAGCTTCCAGTTGAGGAAGAGCTAACCCCAAACACCTTCAAATAGAGGTCAAGATGTTTAAATGTTGAAGCAAAAAGCAAGGGCTCCATTCATAGAGCCCATGAAAGAAAGCATCTCAGAGTTACCAAAGTCCAATTTTCAGGAGACCAAACTGAGTTTCTCCCCCTTTTCCACCTTTGGATTCTCCTACTTTATCAAAGATACCTACTGCAGAGCCCTGTGTTCCAGCAGGGAAGGGAGGCAGCACTCCTTCCCCTGCCCCAAGCTGGAGCAGGGTCCCTCACTTTGACAGGCATGGGCCCAGGCCTGCACTAGCAGGTGGGAGGGGAGCAAAGTCCCGCCTCCCTGAAGAGCTGGCACTCAGGGCTTCTCCAGCACCCCCGCACCACGTGGCGTGGGTGCTGGCAGCGGGAGCTGGGGCTGGTGGCTTGGCCCCCGAACTTCCTCTCCTTCCATTTCCTACTAAAAATAGAGACGGCAAGGACACAGCTCATTCTGTCAGACAGTGTGGGGGGACGACTATGCAGACATAGGCCTCCCCAGTTTCTGAGCATGTGAGACTCAGCCCCCAGTTTCCCCCACATGTACCCCCTGCTTCTCATAGCCTTCTTCTGTGGTGGCAGCCATTGCACAGGATCCAGGGTTAGGGTAGGGATCTGCTGCTTTCTTATTCTTTTTTTTTTTTTTTTTGAGTGAGTCTCACTATATCACCCTCCATAGAGTGCAGTGGCATCATAGCTCACAGCAACATCAAACTCTTAGGCTTAAGTGATTCTCTTGCCTTAGCCTCCCAAGTAGCTGGGAGTACAGGCACTTGCCAAAATGCCCAGCTATTTTTTGATTGTAGTTGTCATTGTTGTTTGGCAGGCCCAGGCTGGATTTGAACTCACCAACTCCAGAGTATGTGGCTGCCGCTCTAGCCGCTGAGCTACAGGTGCCAACCCAGGATCTGCTGCTTTCTGCTAAGTCTCAAGAACATTCTCACATGTCTCTGACCTTAGAGAGGGATCCAGGACAGGACTGTAGCCCAGAGGAGTGGAAGATCTGAATTCAGGGGTTTCCTCTCCCTCTCCCCTCAAGCCATGTAGGGTAGGTGGGACAAGACTGTCAAGACTGGGCCCCATCATACCTTTCAATATTGGAATAAGGCCCAGAAGCCCAGGCAGCTGAAAGGAACCACAGGGTAGTCATAGTGGGGAGGGCAGCATGTGTCTAAGTGTATCTTGCACTTCTCAGGGGAAATGACCGTCAAGCCTCAGGGTGCCTCCTGTCTCTTGGCCTTCCTGCAGCTCCTCTCTCCACATGATTGAGAGAAACCATTGCCAACCTGGTCTCCTGTTTTGGTGCTGGGTTCCTGTAGGCAGTCACACACTTCAGAGAGGCTCAGGTGGGGTTTACAATTCTGAGAAAGGAGTCTGGCATCATCCGCTATTCTCCTCTACCCTCCTCCCCCCACCCAGCTGCCCAGCCCAGGGCCCTGCTCAGGGAGAATGCAGTCTCTCTGCAGAGCCCCCTCCCTGAGATTAACACATGCACACATGCACAACTTGCTGGACATAGCATGAGTTTACAAGAGTACACCAGGTCCTAAGGGCATGAAAAGCCAGTAGATAGGCCTGGACAAGTCGAGGGGCATAAAATGGAAAATCAGGAAAGCTAGGGTGTGGACAGCTTTCTTCTGTGGTGGCAGCCATTGCTCAGGATCCTCATGAGTCAGCTCCTTGTCACCGAAAGGGGTAGTTTCTTCCTGGGGCAGAGATCAAATTTGAGACCTCTTCTGATTCATCCCCACCTTAATCCAATCTAGGCACACAGAAGACTCTCAATATCTGCTGGTTTAACTGCACAGGATTGATGAAAAGTAGCAGAGAGGAAGCACTTTGCTACTGTACACCCAATGCTTGGAACAGTGCCTGGCACGCAGTAGGTGCTTGGAGACACCTATTAAATGAGTGAATATGGCCAGTGGCTCATTCCTATAATCCTATCATTTTGGGAGGCTGAGGTAGGAGGATCCCTTGAGGTTAAGAGACCAGCCTGAGCGAGAGCCCTCTCTACAAAATATAGAAAGCTGAGTGTGGTAGTGCACACCTGTAGTCCCAGCTACTTGGGAGACTGAGTCAGGAGACTCGCTTAAGCCTAAGAGTTTGAGGTTTCAGTGAACTAGGATGGAGTCATTGCACTCCAGCCTGGGTGACAGAGCAAGATCCTGTCTCAACAAATAAATAAAAAAAGTAAACATAAATAAATAAAGAAGAATGAATGAAGCAAAGAATAAATGAATGAATGGGATGCAGTCAGGACCTGAGAAAGGAAGGGAATCTTTAAAGCCATCATTATGGTACTTTTGCAACAGTAGGACTAGGATGAGAAATCAGAGCCAAGGGCAGGCTAGTAATTTGGTACCTCTTCAAACCAGCACTCTCTCAGTATTTGTTCAATATTTATTTGGGAGAGCGGCTGTGTGGATCCTGGGCTGGAAGGAGGGACTTGCTTCAGTCTTCAGCCTCTCCTCCATCTGCCTGAACAATTCAGTCCTGGTTCTAACCTCCCTGGCCTTGCTGAGCTTCACTGAAATGCTTTGGTTCTTTACAACCCCCTCCTTGCAAGGGAGGGGAGTTTAATGAACAATTGTTGTAGCCTGGGTGCCCCAGGGGAATCTCACCTCTGTACCCAGCAGCTTATAGACATGTTCCTGCCAACCCCCCTGCAGCGGATTCTGCCTGGTAAATACTCTTTTCTCCAACTCGTTAGGCGACCAGTGAAGCTTTAGCACCCCTCAGAGATGAGTGCCCTGGGCAGCTGCCTGGTGGGCACCCTTCATCAGGTATCTTCTCCAGGTGACTGTGGAGGGGAGAGGTATGGCAGGACATCTGCTCAGTGCCCTCTCCTCTACCCACAACTAGAAGGAAAGGTGGGGATGGGGCAGTGGAGTGTGCTCTGGGGCCAAAACCCATTGCTTCTAGCTCTGGCCAGCTGCGAAGAGAGCAACCAGCTGCTAGAAGGGACTCCCACTTCCTCCCAGCAGGCTTCTGGACCAGACCTGCAGCTCTTGGCCTCCAGTCTGTAGGGGGACGATCTGAGCCCCACAAGTCAGTGAGTGAGTACAAGTGAGCCTGAGGTGGATGTCATTAGATCTGCTATAGTAATACTGTCTGACTTCCACTCCCCAGGGGTGCCCAGAAAATCCAGATGTCTGGCCAATGAGGCGATCACCAGAGCAAAATCTTTGAGTAAATACAGTCACTCACTTCCATTTCTTCTACTTTGCATGCCTTACCCTCCTCTGCTTTCTATGTCCATCCCCCAAGTCCCCAGCCCACATGCCCCCTGTACCCACAGCTTCCCTGCAGCTGCCTTCCCATCACCCATCCCACAACTAGCATCTCCATCCCCTCTTCAACCCTCTGCTACCAGAGTAGCCATGAAATGAAATCTCTGAGTACCTGAACAGGTAAGTAAATAATAGCATTAACATTTATTATTTCTGGCTTGGCGCCTATAGCTCAACTGGCTAAGGCGCCAGCCACGTACACCTAAGATGGTGGGTTCGAATCCCCAGCCTGGACCTGCCAAACAACAATGACGGTTGCAACCAAAAAATAGCCGGGCATTGTGGCGGGCGCCTGTGGTCCCAGCTACTTAGGAGGCAGAGGCAAGAAACTCGCTTGAGCCCAGGAGTTGGAGGTTGCTGGGAGCTGTAATGCCACGGCACTCTACCAGGGGGATGGCTTGAGGCTCTGTCTCAAAAAAAAAAAGGATTTACTATGCTGTGCGCTGCCGTAGGTATCAGTATATAGGCCCAAGAATGTTCTCTAGAGAATCATTTATGATAGTGAAACACTGAAAACAAGCTAATTGTAAAAGCCACATAAGAAAATCATGGTGGCTCGGCACTCGTAGCATAGTGGTTGCCAGCCACATACACCAAGGCTGGTGGGTTCGAACCC
>CAUYTI010000096.1:0-10572 GCA_963575145.1 Galago senegalensis | reverse complement strand
GACAGAGCCTCAAGCTGTCCCCCTGGGTAGAGTGCCGTGGCAGTGGCATTACAGCTCACAGCAACCTCCAACTCCTGGGCTCAAGCGAGTCTCCTGCCTCTGCCTCCCAAGTAGCTGGGACCACAGGCGCCCGCCACAACGCCCGGCTATTTTTTGGTTGCAGCTGTCATTGTTTGTTTGGCGGCCCGGGCTGGGGATTCGAACCCACCACCTTAGGTGTACGTGGCTGGCGCCTTAGCCGGTTGAGCTATAGGCGCCGAACCCACACTATTGTTTTAAAAGCTTGACATCAGAAGCTTCATAAGTGACCAGGAGTAGGAAAATGGCTACCCACATTTATGCCATGAAGTATTATTTATGCATAAAAATCTTTTAGAAAAAATAACTAACATGAGACAATATTCTTGTCCCATAAAAAGCAGCATATAATCCTCAATATGTGTGACAATTCTACTTATGGAAAAATATTTCTATATATACATAAGAGAAGACTTAGAAATACATAAAGGTATTGGCTGTGGGTATTTCAGTCTCCGGCAACCTTTAATTAATACTTTAGAGTTACATATTTTTCAAATTTCTATGGCAAATAGGCATTACAGTAGTTTTATTTCAAAGTAAAAAATTTCCATGGTAGATCTAAGTATTTGAAGCTTTATTCTAAAATTAACTCTGTCAGTAGTAGAGGATCCTGGGATCAGGTCCCCAAGTTCATGGGAACGATGTTCTTTTTGAACTGGAGAGGAATAGGCAGCCCCGTGGCGTTGCCCTGGGAGCCGGGAGAGGAGCGTGCTGAGCCTCGGGGCGTTCAGGAGCTGGTGCAGCCACTCTCTCTCCACTGAAGTCCAGTTCTTGCAGAGCGGAGCGAACTGCAGATGCCCTCGAAGGGTGCGGCCCAATCACACAGCACTGATTCAGGGGGTTCGGAAATGCAGTATTATCTATAGAAAGCTGTCTTACTGATCTTTCCAAGATGGGGGGACCTGGCAGTGCTGTTTCAGAGCGACCTCCCGGGCATTGGGAGGGAGGTTGTATGGCCTCAGAGCGGGCTCCCCTGGGTGCCCCCGCGGCCAGGCAGAAAGCACAGCTCCCGAGGCTCTTGGGTGACCGGCTGCAGACCCGCTACGGCAGAGCCCGCCAGGACCACCTCGGTCATACCCTCTCTGGGGCTGGGTGGCCTGGAAAGTTGAAGTACCCATTGCAGGACAAGGGGCAGAAATTCCTTTTGGAAGCCGCTTGCAGGAAATGTTCCAGAAGCCACGCTGTTTTCTCATGTCCTTTATCTGATTGGTTAAATGTACCAGACGTGTGTTTGTTATTATGGATTGATTTCAGCATTCATTGCTACTTGGATCTCAACACCAGTTACCTAAAATACCTCCTACCTTCCCCGTCCTTCCTGAGGAATGGCCTGGACTGAGGTCTACCAGATTGATAGCGTGCGCAGAGCGAGTTAATAAGGGTTTGAGTTGTCGCTTTTTTGTGCATTCGTTTTCCAGCTGAGAACTGGCTGTGTGACCTGGAGCGAGTCACCTTAACCTTGCCAGACCTTGGTTTTCTCACCTGCTTGGAGACTGGACGGTGCACCCCGAGGTGCATCTGGCTCTGGACGCTACAACGCGGCGGGCCTACACCCTTGGCTGCCCCCTCTGATTCTTCTTCTCCCCCCCAGGAGCAGCGTCGGCCGCCGGCCTCCTGCACCTGCGCACGTGGGCGGCCGCAGCGTCCGGCATGGTGCTCGCCGTCTTCACCGCGTCCCTGTGGCCTCACGTGCTGGGACAGCTCATCAGCTCCGGGACAAGCCCTGGGAAAGCCATGACCACCGCCATGATATTTTATTTCCTAGAAATATTTTTCTGTGCATGGTGCACGGCTTTTAAGTTTGTCCCTGGAGGTGTCTACGCTCGAGAAAGATCCGATGTGCTTTTGGGTGAGTACATTTCAAAGGTCTGGATTCGAGTAACTGCTTGAAAATATCCCTGAGGACTGGCCAGGCTTTAGCACTTTATAGGACTTGTGGAATTGCATAGGGGTCTTGCCTCCTTAGGAAAATTAATGCACTTAATTTTTAAAAATAGGACTCTGGAGTATAGACATACTCTTATTTGACAACGTGAATGTTACTTTCTTTGCATTATTGTTATTATTGCTTAATATTTCGATGCAGCAATCGTCTGATTTCTTTTCTGAATGTATCTATGTTCGTTCCTTCTTTACGAGGCTTTTGTTTCTAGTTCTTATCTTAAACATTGTTATTGTTATTAAATTTTAAGCCTATTTAATTTTGTGAAAGCAAAAAATGGAAACCTAATAAACACATGTATATGTAAAAATATTAAAAAATAGGACTCTGGAAGGATGTCTTAAATTATAAGATAAAAAATAAATTTCTTAATTCATCAAGGCATTTCAGTTATATTTATTTCTACAAAGTCCTTTTAAGTGAATTTTTTTGTGGAAAAAGTTTAAATCTCTGATAAAGTATAGGCTCACTGTATTATATCTTCTGTTAGGAAAAGTCACGAATGTGATATTTATGTTACCACTTGAATGGCGGGCTCATAAACACACACAGGGATTGTCATTTTGGGGGGTTCCCTTGAGTTTTATCTGTGATTTTTATTTACCATGTTTTTACCAAATGTATTATATATGTGTATATATATCTTATGGTAAATGATAAATTCTCAAATCATAGAATAAATATGCTTTTCTACTTAAGTGGTTATGAACTCACATACTAAAATTAAATTTTCATAAACTTAGCTTAGTTTAATATTTATTTATTTAGTTAGTTAGTTATACAGGGTCTTATTTTGTTGCCCTTGGTAGAGTGCTGTGACATCACAGCTCACAGCAACCTTGAACTCTTGGGCTTAAGCGATCCTCTTGCCTCAGCCCCCCAAGTAGCTGGGACTACAGGCATCCACCACAGTGCCTGGCTGGTTTTAGAGACAGGGTCTCACTTTAGCTCAGGCTGGTCTTTAACTCATGAGCTCAGGCAATCCACTGACCTAGGCCTCCCAGAGTGCTAGGATTATAGGCACGAACTACAGTGCCTGGCTACTTTAATATTTTAAAAGTTGTATTCTTGAAATTATTGATGAATAGCAGGCAGGCACGAATCCCCTGTTGTTTATCACTTTAGTTTAAGTGAAATACATCAAATACTTCAGCCAAAAAAGCATCTTTGGAAGATGGATAGACAAAGCGTGTTAATAAGCGTTCTAGTTGTTGCTTTTTTGTGTATTTATTTTTCCATTTGTTCATTTCTTCCATTAAAAAATTATCACACACCGACAATGGTCCAGGAACAGTGTCCAAGTGCTGTCGAATATCGACAATTCCTAGTGTCCCTGCCCACCTGGAACTTTGGTCACATGGAGGAAATGTCACGTGTGACGTGACACAGATATTTGTGAAGTTCAGTTGGGTGCGTGCTGAGCAGGAGAGGTGCCGGCTTCACTTGGGGACCGTCACCGTTCCCTTGGTGCCCCTGATACGCAGATCATGACTCTGTACATTTTCACATAAACTTTTCTATCCTATGAGCTAGACGTCTGTCGGGATAGGCTGGTGTGGAAGATGTATTTTTAAGTTATGTGAAATATTTACAACCAGCTTTCGGGAGATTTGTATTTTTGGTACATGCCGGAGCTCTCATTTAGTTAGAGAGATACGTTGCTGCATTTCTACAGCAATAACCTTGGCTTTGCAAACTTTGTATTTCTTTTGGTTTCTTTCAGGTGTGTGTACTCTCTCCTGCTCTGTTCTCCTGCCCAATGTCCTGCTTTTTTCTTATTCCAGCTTGGTTAGGGGTCTGTCACGAGAAGAAGGCACAAGAAAGTAAGAATCAGTCTATATAGAAACAAGTTCGTTTGTTAGTAGAATGTTATGCATGAGGCGCTTTTAAAGTCTTTTCTCTCTACTTGTGGGACCATGGAAAAAGCTCTCTCACTGCTTCATACAACTAAGAACATTTTTTCCAGTATGAATGACATTATTTTGATGAACCCACAAAAGCTAAGGGATGTCATGTTGGTAATATTCAGAGTAGCTTTTAATACCGTGTTTCCCCCAAAATAAGACACTGTCTTATATTTATTTTTTTCTCAAGAAGACACACTAGGGCTTATTTTCAGGGGATGTCTTATTTTTATTAAGTATAATACAACAATTCACATTTATTCAAATACAGTTAAGTCATCTTCTTCTGGAACCTGACAGGGGGAGCTGACCTTGGTGGTGGGGCTGCGGCTAGTGATGCGTGAACTCCTTTCCCCTAGCCATTCACACATGCGCAATAGGATGCCTGCGACCATGGTTACCACATGAGCATCCGTAAGTGTGAATGGCTGGGAGAAAGGAGCTGTGGCAGATAAAAGGTATTCCAGTCTTCTTTACCACTCTGCGCAGAAATGCAGGGCATATCTGCATAGCCACGCCCATCACGAGGTCTTATTATCAGGGTAGGGCTTATATTTAACAAATGCATAGAAATCCTGCTAGGGCTTATTTTTTGAGTAAGTCTTGTTTTGGGGGAAACACAGTACAGCTGAATTGAAAAGAGTCTGTGTTATATCAGAAATTAGCTATAAATGTGTTTTCTACATTTCTCCTGCTATTTCCTGAAAATTGACATTTTTCTTTTTTGCTAACCTTCCACCCAAGCTTAACTTTTACTTGATGCTTCTGTTTTTGTTTTTTGGGTTTGTTTGTTTGTTTTTGAGACAAAGTCTCACTCAGTCACCCTGGGGTAGAATGCTGTGGTGTCATATCTCACAGCAACCTCAAACTCTTGGGCACAAGAGATCCTCTGGGCTCAGCTTCTTGAGTAGCTGGGACTACAGGTGCCTGCCTCAACACCCGGCTAACTTTTCTATTTTTAGTAGAGATGGGGTCTTGCTCTTGCTCAGGTTGCTCTTGAACTCCTGAGCGCAAGCAGCCCATCCTCCTCAGCCTCCCAGAGTGCTGGGATTATAGGTATGAGTCATGACGCCCAGCCCAACTTGACATTTCTTAATTGACATATTGTGTCCAATCTCTCTTTCCATTCTTATCATGTATGATTTTAGAAGCATGCAAATTTTACATGTAATTTATTTTGGAGTGCTCAGCTTTCCTGGCCGGCCTGTTAGCAGGCTGTTGAGTAGTTCTGGCATATACCCCTGCAAGGACCCTGTGCCAGGAGAGCCCACATTCCAGGGCAGAGTTGCCCCCACAAGCACTGCCATGTTAAGACCTACACACGTTCCACTGTGCTCCTTGACTCGGTTCCAGGCTGGGCTCTTTTTGTGTCCGTATGGCAGCTCATAAGGCTCCCACTGTCCCCTGCCCAATCAACAGTCAGTCATGAAAACCATTAGCAACCTGATAACTAGGAAATAGTCAGAACATTCAAGGAAATCCCTCGTCAGGAAAAGGCTGGAGTCCTCTCATTTAAAGTTTATTTCCTAGAACCTTACCTGATTTCTTAGGATCACCCCTGTTATTGAAAGCTCTACCAGAGTAATTGCTTAGGAACGGAGATACGTTAAATAAATTCAGTAGCTGAATTTTCAGAGTGTGCTCCTTAAGAGGAAATCTTAGTCCCTGAAATTTACCATTGGCAGGATTTGGGGATAAAGCTTTAATATATTCTTTCTTCTTTTTTAACAGGGACAATTATGCTAATTATTGGATTGAATATGCTATTTGGTTCAAAGAAAAAGCTCGACTTTCTTCTTCAGCCAAAAAATAGTCCAAAAGCACTTTTCAGAAACAGTGACAAATACATGAAACTTTGTAAGTAAAATTTTATTTTCTTTTAAAAAAATATTTATTAGGGTAGCACCCATGGCTCAAAGGAGTAGGGTGCTGACCCCATATGCCAGAGGTGGTGGGTTCAAACCCAGCCCCAGCCAAAAACGGCAATATATTATGTAAAATTTCAAACACATGAAATTAGAGAGAATAATGAACCCTCATGTACTCTTTACCCAGTTTCAACAGTTATCAGCATTTTGTCAATGTTGTTAACAGCTATCTATTTATTTGTCTATTTATTTATTTAGTTATTTTGAGACAGAGTCTTACTATGTCACCCTCAGTAGAGTGCTGTGGCATCACAGCTGACAGCAACCTCAAACTCTTGGCTTAAGTGATTCTCTTGCCTCGGCCTCCCAACTAGCTGGGACTATAGGCACCTGCCACAACACCTAGCTTTGTTGTTATTGTTGTCATTGTTGATTTTAGCAGGCCCAGGCGGGGTTTGAACCCGCCATCCCAGGTGTGTGTGGCCGGCACTGTAAGCACTGAGCTACGGGCACCGACATTTTTAAGTACTTTAAAGCAAAATCTTGATAGTATGTCATTTCAACCATAAACATTCTGTATTAGTTTTATTTCATTTCTAACATAAATAAGATGATTTGGTTGGCAGGATTTCCAAAATGTTTTGATCTAACAGTTGAGACAGTTTGCTCCACTTCTTGTTCTCCTTTTTTTTTGAAGACTAAATATGTTAATGTTTGGAACGTTGATTAACTAGACACTCAAACATAAAATTCATATATTATTTAATATCCGAATCATTTAATATGAACTGGACTAAATAAAAAGTTATTGAATATATGCAGTATGCCCATAACATATTAGATATTTGTATGTAGGATACAAAGGTAGGAAAACAATGGTCTCCACCCTCAAGGACCTGAACTTTACTAAAGGAGACAAAATATTACCATGTAAAGAGATAGAAACAGCTAAGAGGCCAGGCATGGGGCCTCACGCCTGTAATCCAGCACTCAGGGAGGCCATGGCAGGTGGATCACCTGAGCTCATGAGTTAGAGACCAGCTTGAGCAAGAGCCAGACCCCATCTCTAAAAATAGCCAGGCATTGTGGCGGGCACCTGTAGTCTCACCTACTTGGGAGGCTGAGGCAAGAGAATTGCATGAGCCTAAGAGTCTGAGGTTGCTGTGAGCTATGACACCAGAGCACTCTACTGAGGGCAACAAAGTGAGACTCTGCTCAGAAGCTATATAAATTTTCGTTGCTTTATTTCTTTTTTTTTTTTTTAGAGACAGTCTCACTTTGTCGCCCTCAGTAGATTGCCATGGCAACACACCTCACAGCAATCTCCAACGCCTAAGCAATTATCTTGCCTCAGCCTCCCCAATAGCTGGGACTATAGGCACCCGCTACAATGCCCGGCTATTTTTTTGTTACAGTTTGGCTGGGGCTAGGTTCGAACCCGCCACAACTGGTCTATGGGGCTGGCACCCTACCCACTTAGCCACAGGTGCCGCCCCAGAAGCTATATAAATTTTCAATGTGTTTCTAAAAGAAATGTCACAAAGCAGTAGGACCATTATACAAAACTCTGCATAACGAAAAGATCATATTTAAGTTTAAGAGAAATGAGGTTTTTCTTTGTGTGTTCTTATGTTTTAGTATGTCCTTTGAAATCAAAATCTAGCAGTTTTGTTTTTAATCCTGACAATCTTTGTCTTTTGATTCATCAAATTGAGGCATTTGAAACAGTTTATTTACAGAGGTGTTTACAAATTTTTGTGTGATTTTAGAGGTTTTAAGTTCACAGCAAAATGGAGTGGATGATATAGAGCTTTCCCAGGTACCCCCCTGCTCTGCATCTATACAGCCACCCCCATCAGTATCACTCGCCAAGTGATATATTTCTTATAACTGAACTCACATTGGCACATCACAGGTACCCAGAGTCCAGCGTTTACTTCAGGGGTCCCTCTTGGTATTGTACATTTTATGAATTTTGACAAACGTGTGGTGCCATGTGCCCATCACTGCAGTATCATTAGGAATAGTTTCTCTGCCCTAAACATCCCTTGTAACTAAACTAAATATCCACCAGTTACTCTTTCTCATCCAATCCCCTGGCCACCATAGGCTTTCCACTGTTTCCATTGTTTTGCTTTTTCCAGAAAGTCAATATTTGTCTTTTTTTTTTTTTTTTTTTTAAAGAGACAGGGTCTTACTCTGTCACCCAGGCTGGAATTCAGTGGCACAGTCACAGCTTGCTGTAAATGCAAACTTCTGGGCTCAAATGATCCTCCTGGCTCAGCTTTCTGAGGAGCCAGGACTACAGGTGCACACCACCATGCCTGGCTAATTTTTAATTTTTTCCAGAGACAGGGTCTCACTACGTTGCTCAGGCTAGTCTCAAACTCTGTCTCGAGAGATTCCCCCCCACCTCAGCCTTTCAAAGCAAGGGGCTTACAGGCATGAGCCATTGTGCCCACCCACTTATTTTGGCTTTTAACTAGAGAGTTCAATCTATTTCTAATAGTGATTTTTGATATATTTGATTTTTTACTATCATCTTAATGTTCCTTTTCATTTTCTGCTTTTTCTAGGCATATGTATTTTTCTTTTTCTTCTGGATTTCTTTTGCATTGATTAGGTTTTCTTTTCCTTTTTTTTTTTTAATAGTACCCCTCTTACCTTCTTTTAGTTTGGAGATTACACCTTCGATTTTTTTTTTCTTTTAGTAGTAGGTTATATATCTCTCAGCACACTGAAGATACTATTCCCCTGTCTTCTGGTTGTCATTTTTGCTATTGAGAAGTCAGCTGTCAGTGTAACTGTTGCTCCTTTGAAGATAATCTGTCTCTCTGGCAGCTCTTAAGATTTCTCTTTTTGTCTTGGTGTTTTAAAGTTTCACTACAATATACGTGAATGTGGATTTTTTCCCTCATCTTGCTTTGGAGTCTTTGGGCTTTATGATTTGAAGAATCTTGTTTCATCACTTCTTAAAAATGCTTAGTATTATTTCTGCAGATATTTCCTCTTTTCCCCATCTTTCTCTTTGCTCCTTTTAGGCTCCAATTGGATGTGTGTTGGACCTTCTCAGTCTGTTCTCCATGTCTCTTAACTCTTTTCATGTTTTCTGCTTCTGTTTTCTCTTTTTTGCAGTTTTTGGGCTGGGTTTGAACCCACCACCTCCAGCATATGGGGCCAGTGCCCTACTCCTTTGAGCCACAGGTGCTGCCCTCTGCTTCTGTTTTTTGTACTACCCTAGTGCTAATTCCCTATTCAGCTTTGTCTGATTTCCTCGTCCACTGAGTTTCTAATTTCAATTATTAAAACAATTATTTTTATTTCTAGAAGTCTCTATGGTTTCTTTATAAAGTTTTTTGATCCTTTATTTTAGTGTCACATTCCTTAGTCATCCTTTTCAATATCCTCTTTGATTTTCTAAACGTGTTAAGCATGCTTATTTTATCTCCTCATTCCAAACTTTCCGTTGTCTGCCGTCTCTGTGGGCTCGATTCTGCTGGGTATTTTTCCTGCTGGTTCCAGCTCATGAGACTTTTTTTCTGGTATATTTATATGATTTATTTTTACTTTAAGCTCATGACCTTGGAACATTTTTAGGGAAGATTCTTTGAAACTGTGTTAGAGTGTGGTTTATATGTGCATGTCACACATGAAGATTAACTCAAGAATTAGACATTTCACGTTTGCACTAAAATGCGTGGCCAAAAGATGGAATAACTTAACAAAGATTATTATTATAAAAACAAATTTCATTTTTAAAAAACAATTATTTCTTCTCTTTGTTTAGTTTTGTGGCTGCTTGTTGGTGTGGGGTTGTTGGGATTAGGACTGCGGAATAAAACCTACCAGAAGAAATTGGGCAAAGGGGTAAGTAATTAAAAATTTTGAAATAGAATTTTATGTGTGACACACACACATTTGTAAACTTCACCATTCTGGTTGGATTCTAGACCTGGATCTGATGGCTTTAGTGTCCTGGATTCTAGCTCCTGAATCCTTAGGCACAGGCTGATAATATAGTGGAATTATTTTGTGAAGTTGGGTTTTTGAGAGAGGACAGACCAATGTATTAGAGGCAAACAGTCCATA
Organism: Galago senegalensis; assembly: GCA_963575145.1. Lineage (NCBI taxonomy): Eukaryota > Metazoa > Chordata > Mammalia > Primates > Galagidae > Galago > Galago senegalensis. The sequence goes on along the minus strand of CAUYTI010000096.1, from coordinate 688 downwards.
CTTTTGTTGTATGGAGTTATTTTTGGCTTTCTTGACTTAACATTCCTAAACTATAAAATAAGGACTAGTTTTATCTTGTTTTAGAATTTTAAGTTGAATTTTATATAAAGGTGGGCATATTTGGATAGAATTGATAGAGCCACACCATAAACGAAGTACCAAAATACATCACATACTCATATTTCTATTAATAATTCTTACATTCTGCTTAATTCTCCTTATGTATGTTTATAACTTAATTGAATTATTTTCATTGTTTTCATTTTATAAAGTTTGTACAGCCCTGTTATCGATAGCTTTCCCTTTGGGACTATCCCTGATCTCTGTTTAGAAAGACATAAATCACGTATGGTAACTTAAGGAGAACCAGGGAGGGGCTGCTTTATGATGGGCTTCTCTGCACTTCATGGTAGATATTGCTGAAGACAGCAATGTGAGACTCCTGGGTTGAAGACAGATCTTACAGACAGGTCATTATTTGGCAGATCATAGGCAGTCTGTGTAGTGGTGGGTGGTGGAAGTTCCCTTGCCTCTTTCTTTTTTTTTTTTAGATGAATTCATTTATTTGACACATTAAATAGGCAAAGATAAAATATTTGCAACCTCATAAAAAGAATCACTTTCTCATACTACTTGAACACAGCAGTGGTTAAAAACAATGAATTGTAGAATGGACCCCAGGATTTTA
>CAUYTI010000095.1:0-27201 GCA_963575145.1 Galago senegalensis | reverse complement strand
TTTCTCTGATAAGTAAGGGTGATGAGCATTTTTTCATGTGTTTGTAGGCCATGCACTTGTCTTCATCAGAGAAGTTTCTGTTCAAGTCTCTTGCCCACATAGAAATGGGGTTATTTATTCTTTTCTTATTGATTAGTTTGAATTCTCTGTAGATTCTAGTTATCAGACCTTTGTCAGAGGCATAACCTGCAAAATTTTTCTCCCATTCTGAAGGTTGTCTGTTTGCTTTACTTACTGTGCTCTTGGCTGTGCAAAAGCTTTTTATTTTCACCAATCCCAGTAATGTATTTTTTGGTATTGCTTCAATTGTTTTGGGGGGTGTCCTCCTCATAAAATATTCTCCCAGGCCAATTTCTTCAAGTATTTTCCCTGAATTCTCTTCTGGTACTTGTATAGTTTCATGTCTTAAGTTTAACTCTTTTATCCAGTGAGAATCAATTTTTGTTAATGGTGAAAGGTGAGGGTCCAGTTTCAGTCTTCTACAGGTCACCAGCCAGTTCAACTAGCACCATTTGTTAAATAGGGAGCCTTTCCCCCACTGAATATTTTTGAAAGGCTTGTTGTAGATCAAAAGATGATAAGTAGCTGGGTTCATGTCTTGGTTCTCTATTCTGTTCCATAAATCTACCGCTCTGTTTTTGTGCCAGTAGCATGCTGTTTTGATCACTATAGATTTATAGTATAGCTTGAAGTCTGGTAATGTGGTACCTCCTTATTTGTTCTTCTTTCTTAGTAATGTATTTGCTATTTCAGTTTTTTTCTGATTCTACATAAAGTGAAGTACTATTTTTTTCAAGTTCTTTAAAGTATGACAATGGTGCTTTAATAGGGATTGCATTGAATGTCCTCCTTAGCAAAGTATCTCAAGAATGGAAGAAAAAGTATCCAATGTACTCAACACTATTATGCAACTAATTGTTAGCTATCTTAGGAAAGCTATAACCCAAATGGAGTCCAAGACTATGGGGAAAGGGGAGAGGGAGGGTAGGGGAGGGGGGAGGATGGGTGAAGAGAATAATATTGTGGGGATCATGCCTATGATTTATTCTATTAGGGTACATGTGAATTTGTCTAAAGGTCAAATATAAATGTCTTAACAAACAATTATGAGAAAGACCTGATGGCTATGTTAGCCAGTTGGATGAGAGTTTTTCAAACTGTATATGGAAGCAACACACTGTATCCTATGATAGAATTAATGTACACAATTATGATCTAATAAAAAAAACTAAAAAAAAATCTGTACACTGCTTTGGGTAGTATGGACACTTTAGCAGTGTTGATTTTTCTCATCCGTGAGCATGGTGTGTTTTCCATTTGTTAACATCTTCAGCTATTTCTTTTCTCAGAGTTTCATAGTTCTCCTTATAGAGATCTTTCATGTCCTTTGTTAAGTAAATTCCCAGATATTTCATCTTCTTTGACACTATTGTAAAAGGAATAGAGTCCTTGATTTTTTTTTCAGCTTGACTATTGTTGGTGTATATAAAAGCTACTGACTTATAAGTATTGATTTTGTATCCTATGATGCTGCTGTATTCCTTGATCACTTCTAAGAGTTTTGAAGTTGAGTCCCTGGGATTTTTTAGGTATAGGATCATATCATCAGCGAAGAGTAAGAGTTTGATCTCCTCTGACCCTATTTGGATACCCTTGATCACCTTCTCTTGTCTGATTGTGATGGCTAAGACTTCCATTACTATGTTGAATAGCAGTGGTAACAGGAGGCATCCTTGCCTTATTCCTGAACTGAGTGGAAATGTTTTTAATTTTACACCATTCAATATGATATTGCCTTGGGTTTGCTGTAGGTGGCCTTTATTAGTTTGAGAAATGTCCCTTATATATCTATTTTCTTAAGAATTCTGATCATGAAAGGATGCTGGACATTATCAGAGGCTTTTTCTGCATCAATTGAGAGAATCATATGGTCTTTGTTTTTAATTTTATTGATGTGATGTATTATATTTATAGATTTACATATTTTGAACCAACCATGTAACCCTGGAATAAAACCAAATTGATCATGATATATATTTTTTTCTATGTGTTGTTGAATTCTCTTTGCTAGGATCTTATTGAATATTTTTGCATTGATATTCATTAATGATATTGTCTATAATTTTCTTTCTTTGTTAGATCATTTCCTGGTTTGGGTGATATTTGCTTTGTACAATGTGTTGGGAAGTATTATTTCTTCTTCTATGCTTTGGAAAATGTTGTATAATATAGGCACTAGTTCCTCTTGAAAGATTTGATAGAATTCGGATATGAAGCCATCTGGTCCCATACTTTTCTTTTTAGGGAGATTTCATATTGATGATGCTATTTCAGTGGTTGATATAGGTCTATTCAAGATTTCTAATTCTTTCTGGTTGAGTCTAGAAAGGTGGCGTGCTTCCAGGTATTGGTCCATTTCCTTCAGATTTTCATATTTCTGGGAATAGAGATTTTTGTCATAATCATTGAGGATTTTTTTAATTTCTGAAGTGTCTGTTGATATTTCTCCTTTATCATTTCTCATAGGTGATATTAGAGACATTACTTTTCTATTTCTGGTTAGATTGGCCAAACATTTATCAATTTTGTTAATTTTTTCAAAAACCGACTTTTTGTTTCATTGATCTTCTTAATGATCATTTTGTTTTGAATTTCATTTGATTCTGCCCTAATTTTGGTTATTTATTTTCTTCTGCTGGGTTTGGGGTTGAGATGGTCTTCCTTTTATAGTTGCCTGAGTTGATCCATTAAGTTGTTATCTTCCTCTCTTTCTGTTTCCTTGATGAAGGCTTCCAATGCTATAATTTTCCCTATTAAGACTGCCTTTGCAGTATCTCACAGGTTTTGATAATTTGTGTTTTCATTATCATTTAGTTCCAAAAATTTGGTGATTTACTTCTTAATCTCATCTTTGACCCAGCTATCAGTCAGCCTAAGACTATTTAACTTCCATGATTTTGTTTGAGTATGGAGATTCCCATTGCTGTTGAGTTTAACTTTTGTTCCATGGTAGTCCAAGAAAATACAAGGAATAATTTCTATACTTTTAAATTTACTGAAGTTAGACTTGTGTTCTAGGATATGATCTATTTTGGAGGATGCCCTATGGGCTGATGAGAAGAATGTATATTCAGTTTTATTAGGGTGAAATGTTCTGTAGAGGTCTGTAAAGTTCATTTGTTCTAGGGTCAGGTTTAAGTTTAACATTTCTTTGTTTAGTTTCTTCTTGGAGGATATATCCCAAACTGTCAAAGGGGTGTTAAAATCTTCAGTTATTATAGTGCAGGAAGATATCAAGTTGTTCACATCCATAGGGTCTGCTTTATGAATCGAGAAGCATTCTGGTAGGGTGCATGAATGTTCATTATCGAAATCTCTTCATGTTTGGTGTTTCCCTTGACAAATATGTAGTGATCTTCCTTATCTTTCTTTATCTTTGTTGGTTTAAATCCAATTATATCTGTTACTAAAATTGCAACCCCTGCTTTTTTCTGGTTTCCATTTGCCTGTATTATACAAGTCCATCCCTTCTTCCTGAGTCTATTTTTATACTTTAAGGCAGGGGTCTTCAAACTTTTAAAACAAGGAGCCAGTTAACTGTCCCTCAGACCATTGGAGGGCAGCACTGCATGCCCGGGACAAGTCAGCTGCTAAGCAGAACAGGCAGCAGTGGCAAAAACACCCAGCAGGCTAGATAAATGTTCTTAGCAGACTGCATGTGCCCCACAGCTATAGTTTGAGGACCCCTGCTTTAAGGTAAGGTGAGATTCTTGTATACAGAAGATATCCTGTCTGAGTTTATTTATCCAGTCAGCCAGCCTATTCCTCTTGAGGAAAATTTAAACAATTTACATTAATTAAGTGATTTGATAAGCCTGGTTGTGTTTTGTGTGTCATGATTTTCAGATAGCCAGTGGATATTTTTAATCATTTTAACACTGTGGAAGTTGGGTTTTGTTCAAAAATTTCTGGATGTGTCTACTTTGGAGGTAAAACATTGTGCTGGACATTGTGAAGGATGGATCTGAGAATATCCTGGAGAGCTGGTTGAGTAATGGCAAATTTCTTCAACATGTCTATGTTATTAAAGTATTTGATTTCTCCATCACAAATGAAACTCAGTTTAGATGCATAGAGGATCTTGGGTTGGAAATTGTTTTCTTTTAAGTGGCTTAAGGTCGATGACCATCTTCTTCTGGCTTGAAAAATTTTGGCTGAGAGATCTGCAGTTATTCCAATATTTTTCTTTTTGTAGGTGATGCTTTTCTTACATCTGGCTGCTTGTAAAATTTTCTCCTTCATCTTAACTTTGGCCAAGTTAGTCACAATGTGTCTAGGAAATGCTTTATTTGGATTGAGTCTTGCTGGGGTTCTGAAACTGTCTGATATCTGAAGTTCTGTATCTCTTGCAATGTTTGGGAAATTCTCCTCCAAAATCTCTAGCAGTAGAGCATCTGTACTTTTATGACCATCTTCTTCTCCTTCAGCAATTCCTATAAGAAGAATGTTTGGTCTTTTGGAGTGATCCCACACTCTCTCAAGAAATGATCAGTTTTTTTCTCCATTTGTCTGCCTCTTTGAGTGTTTGGGAATGTTCAAAACTTTGTCTTCAGTTTCAGAGATCCTTTCTTCTGCCTCATCTACTCTATTACTGAGGGATTCTACTGTATTTTGGAGTTCCTCAGCTATCATTTTCATTTCCTTGAGCTCTGCTATCTCTTTTCTCATTATGTCCATATCTTTGGTGACTTGGGCTTTGAATCCATTAATTTCTTGGCACGACTTTAGAACTACTCTTTGGAACTCAATTTCTTTCTTTTCTTTCATTCTATTTATTTTATTTGCCATCCATATTCTGAATTCAATTTCTGACATTGCTGCCATTGTCTATGCATGGTATCTTCCCTTGTATCCCCTTTGTCATTTTTTGGGGGGCTTGATCTTCTCTCGTTATTCATGTTGCCAGAATTCTTCTGTTGTGTCTGCACCATGTTTATTTTCCACTGTTTGGTTCCTAGAATTGCTAGGGTGAGATTGAATTGGGGTTCCCAGGTAGTAGAGATAGCCCCTTATCAAAGCACTAGGCTTTGTAATTGTGGCTTATCTCCTACAACCTTACAAAGGCCCCTTTCAGAGTTTTAGCTAGAGACTCTGAGGGTCTACTTGGTAAGATAGCACAAGCTAGCTCTGTTTTGATATCAGCCAAGCTCTACCCTATCCTAAGAAACCACAGTATTAGATTTAAATCTTGACTATGAAGAGATACAAACAGCTACAGTGCCAAATCCTCACCCTTCAGTTCTTTTTGGCTACAGAACTTTGAAAGTCAACCTCAGAATTTTCCCGAGTGGACAGCCCCAGACATGGATTCCAACCCATGGAACCAGGCAGTGCAAACCCTGCCCAAGAGAGATGGATTCAAGGGTCTCCAACAGCACAATTATAACCAGGGATCCACACTCTCGCCCTCCAGTCTCAGTCCACACTGTTCTCTGCTTCTTTGCTCACAGGCCCAGCTGGAGCCATGGACCAGGCCCCACCCACCAGTCTCAATCCACATCCAGCAGCCTCTGCTTGCCAGACTAGGTGGAGTCAGGGGACCATGCTCCCGCCTGCCAGTCTCAGTTCACTGCCTGGCAAGCCTCTGTTTGCAGGATCTGTTGGAATCAGGGTACCACACTCCACCCTCAGGTCTCAGTCTTCACCTGTTATGCCTGTGCTCACCTGGCCCTCATGTCTTGGTTCACACCCAGTAAACCACTATTCCAGGGGTCTGTTGGAATCAGGGGAACATTCCCTTTCTCTCAGGTCTCAGTCCATGTCTATCAAGCTTCTGCTTACCTATCAAGCATGGGCTGGGGACCAACCCTGTCTGCTGAACTCAGTCCACATGGGGCAACCCCTCTCCCCACTTTGAGTGCCATCAGAGCCAGGGGTTCTTCACCCTGTCCTCCAGACACATCCCAAACCAACGGTCAACACTACCACTGGCTGGGCATAGTCATAAACAGGAGACTGCTCCTCCCCCACTGTGTGTCCCTTTCTTCCCACATTCTCTCCTTCCCTGTTAGTCTCAGATTCAGTGCTCATGGTTGGCAGTCCACACTATGCCCAGTTCCCTCAGAGCAAGACTAAACACTCTGTGCTCTGCAGGGGGAAGAACTTCAGGCTGCCATGGAAGGGGGAAAGGGTGAACTGGGAGTTTGGACTTGTGGGAAAAATGTCTGTTCAATTTTATGCCTGACAGGGTGGTGTCTAGGTTCATAAGTGGGACCTCCTGGAGAAAGGGATCTGGAGTTTAGTAGCTCTCTCCAGGGAGGTTTTTGTTCTCTGCTCATTCGCAGATAGCCTGTATCAGGCCCCCTGCTTGTGGGAGGTGTCTCCTGTCCTCTAGTTGATAGGCTTTGTACCTGTAATTTGTTTTCTTGAATGCTCTTCCTTAGAGTTACAGCTTGCCAAACTTCCTTTTTGGCTCAGCTCCCTGTCTTTGGCTTCATAGAGTCTGATTCCATCCAGTTTTCTTCCTCTGCTCAGGAGCCTCTACTGAGAGTTGTTACCAGTCAGCCATCTTCATTTTTTCCAAGTCTTGACAGTATGATATTGGTATTTTAACAGGAATGCCATTGAATTGGTAGATTGCTTTGGGAAGTATGGATTTTTTTTTTTTTTGAAACAGTCTCACTATGTTGCCCTGGGTAGATTGCTATGGTGTCACAGTTCACAGCAACCTCATACCCTTGGGTATAAGGGATTCTCTTGCCTCAGCCTCCCAAGTAGCTGAGACTACAGGTGCCCACCACAACACCTGGATATTTTTTGTTGCATTGTCGTTGTTGTTTAGCTGACCTGGGGCAGGTTCAAACCCGCCATCCTTGGTGTATGTGGCTGGCGCTGTAACCACTGTGCTATGGGCACTGAGTGCAGAAGTATGGACATTTTAACAACATTGCTTCTAACCACCCATGAGAATGGTGTGTTCTTCCATTTGTTAATATCTTCTGCTGATTATTTTCTTACAGTTTTGTAATTTTCTTTATAGAGGCCCTTCACCTTTTTTGTTAGGTATATTCCTAGGTATTTCATTTTCTTTGAAACTGCTGTGAAGGGGCTTGTGTCCTTAAACAGCTTCTCATCCTGGGTGACAACTGTGGCTCAAAGGAGTAGAGATGACAGATTCAAACCCAGCCCTGGCCAAAAACTTCAAAAAAAAAAAAAAGTTTCTGTTCCTGGTTGTTATTGGCATATAAAATGGCTACTGATTTGTGGACATTGATTTTATATCCTGAGACATTACTGTATTTTTTTTATCACTTCCAGGAGTCTTGTGGTTAAGTCTTTGAGGTTATCTAAAAGTAAGATCCTATCGTCAGCAAAGAGGAAGAGTTTGACCTCTTCTGCCCCCATGTGGATGCTCTTTATTTCCTTCTCTTGCCTGATTGTATGTGGTAGAACTTCCAGCACTACATTAAATAGTAATGGCAATAGAGGATAACATTGTCTGGTTCTAGTTCTAAGTGGAAAAGCTTCCAGTTTTACTCCATTCAATAGAATATTATCTGTGGGTTTGTCATATATATCTTCAATCAGCTTAATAAATGTGCCACCTATGCCTATATTCTTCAGGGTTTTTTTTTTTTATTCTTCAGGGTTTTAATTAAAAAAGGATGTTGAGTTTTATCAAATGCTTTTTCTGTATCGATTGAGGGGATCATATAGTCTTTGTGTTGGGTAAGATTCCCTCATCCTCGATTTTTGCAATAATTTCTGCAGTATAGGTATAAGATCTTCTTTGAAGATTTGATAGAATTCTGTTGTGAAGCCATTTGGATGAGGGCATTTTTTTGAGGGGGAGATTTTTAATTTTTTCTTTGTTCTCAGTGCTTGAAATAGGTCTTTTCAGGAAATCTATTTTTTTTTGGTTGGGTCTAGTGAAACGGTGTGATTTCAAATATTGATCCATTTCTTTCACATTGTCAAATTTCTGGGCATAGAGTTTCTTGTAGTATTTAGAGATAATTTCTTCTATTTCTGTGCCATCTGTTGTTATTTCTCTTTTATTATTTCTAATTAGGGTTACTAGAAAGTTTTCTTTTCTTTGTCTAGTTAATCTGACCAGGGGTTTATCTATTTTATTTATTTTTTCAAAAAACCAACTTTTTATTTGGTTCATTTTCTGAATGATTCTTTTGTTTTCAATTTCATTAATTTCTGGTTTAATTTTGGCTATTTTCTTTTCTTCTGCTGGGTTTAGGCTTAGATTCTTCTTCTTTTTCCAGTTCCCTAAGATGGTTTGTGTGTTTATTGATGTGCTCTCTTTCTGTTTTTCAGATGTAGGCTTCTAAAGTGGTAAATTCTCCTCTCAGGACAGCTTTTACTGTATTCCACAGGATTTGGTAGCTTGAGTCTTCATTGTTGTTATGCTCAAGAAAGTCATTGATTTCATCTTTTGTCTCTTAGTGCACCCAACTGTCATTCAGCATAAGGTTGTTTCATTTCCATGTTTTTATATGGTGTTGACGGCTTTTGTTGGAGTTGAGTTCCACCTTTAATGCCTGTGGTCTGAGAAAATACATGGTAAATTTCAATTCTTTTGAGCCTGTTGATTTTGTTTTGTGTTCTAGGGTATGATCAATTGGGAAGAATATTCCATGGGCTGATTATAAGAATGTATATTCTTTAGCTTTAGGATGGAGTGTTCTATATATGTTTATCAAGCAGAGTTGTTCTAGGGTCACATTTAAGTCCCTTGTATATTTGTTTAGTTTCTGTTTAGAGGCTATGTCTAGTTCTGTAAGAGATGTTAAAGTCCCCTGATATTATGGTATTATGGGATATCATCTTGCTCAGACTGAGTAAGGTCTATTTCAAGAATCTGAGAGCATTTAAGTTGGGTGCATAAATATTTAGAATTGAACTATCTTCTTGTTGTATTTTTTCCTTGACCAATATGAAGTGTTCATCTTTGACTTTTTTGACTTTAGTTGCTTTCAGTCCACTTGTATCTGAAAATAAGATTGTAGCCCCTCTTTTCTTCTGAATTCTGTTTGCCTGGAAAAGTGTCTTCCATCCCTTAACTCTGAGTTTTAATTTGTTCTTTGAGGCTAGGTGTGTTTCCTGCAAACAGCAAATGGATGGCTTGTGTTTTTTAATCCAGTTAGCCAGTCTGTGCCTCTACGGTGGGGAATTTAAGCCATTAACATTTATTGAAATAATTGATAAGTGTGGTGGTATTCTATTCATCTTATTTTGTGAAAGTTCATTGCCTAGGTTTATCTTTTGCATCATTGTGGAAGCTGGGATTTGTCCTTTAGTTTCTGGGTGGTCCATTGTGATGGTCAGTGTACAACAGCTTGAAATAGTTCCTGCCTCACTGGTCTTGTTGTGGCAAATTTTATCAATGTTTGTATATCAATAAAAAATTTGATTTCTCCATCAATTTTAAATCTTAGCTTAGCAAGATATAGAATTCTGAGTTGAAAATTGTTTTGTTTAACTAGATTAAAGGTAGATTATCATTATCTTCTGGCTTGAAAAGTTTAATTTGAGAAATCTGCAGTAACCCTGATGGATTTGTCCCTTTAATTGATGTTTACTCCTTGTGGCTTGGAGAATCTTTTCTCTTGACTTTGGACAGATTCATGACATGTCTTACTTAGAGAAACTCTATTTGAGTTGAGATGACCTGGGGTCCAACATCTCTCTGAAAGGAGTGTGTCAGAATCGTTGGTGATATTTGGGAAATTTTCATTTATGACATCCTGTAGTATGCCTTCCATTCCCCTAGGGTGTTCTTCTTTGCCTTCTGGGATACCTATAACTCCTTTGTTTGAATGCTTCTTGAAGTCCCATAATTCTGTTAGTGAACATCCTGTTTTCTTTCTCTTTTTTTCTGACTCTTTAACTGCCTGAGTTAGCTCAAGAGCTTTGTCCTCTACCTTTGAGATTCTTTCTTCTGCATGGTCTAATCTGTTATTGATACTTTCTACTGCATCTTTAAGTTACATAATTGATTGCTTAAATTCCTTAAGCTCCACTATAGCCTTTCTATATTCTTCATATTGTTCATCTCTTATTTGATTCTGTTTTTGGATTTCCTTTTGGTTATTTTCCACTTTCTCAGCAATTTACTTCATTGGTTTTATCATCCATATTTTAAATTCCCCTCTTTTATTTCTAACATTTCTTTATAGGTGGAATCCTCTGCCATAGCTACCTCATGGTCCCTTGCGGGGGGAGTTGCTCTGGTCTAATTTTTCATGTTGCCAGGATTTCTCTGCTGTTTCTTCCTCATGAGTGTTTTCTTTTTTTCTGTTTCTTTGCCCTACTTTTTTCTTTCATTTCCTTTTTCTTTTACCATGTCTTTGACCTAAGATAACTTAATATTAACTTAAGAAGAAACCAAATATTTTAGTGATATGCAAAGGACTTGGGTGTGTCCTTTCAGTATGGGACTAAAAGGATGAGAAGATTGGAGTGCAAGAAGGGATACAAAATTTAAAAACAGAAAAGAAAAAGGAAAGATGGTGAGTAAAAGGGAAGACTGACTAAAAGAAGAGAAGCACAGAAAGAGAGATACAGGAGTAATAGAGGAGTACAGAGAGTGCTTTGACCCAGACCTAGAAATCCCCAACTTCTGGGAGTGTTGTCATACTTTAAAGATCTGGAAAAAATAGTATTTCATTTTATATGGAATCAGAAAAGACCTTGAATAGCCAAGACATTAGTTAGAAATAAAAACAAATCAGGAGGGATCACGTTACCAGATTTTAGACTATAATATAAATCTATAATGATCAAAACAGCATGGTACTGGCACAAAAATAGAGAGGTTGATATATGGAACAGAATAGAGAACAAATACATGAACCCAGACACTTTTTATAATTTGATCTTTGATTAGCCTATCAAAAACATAAATGGGGGAAAGATTCTGTATTTAACAAATGGTGCTGGGGGAATTGGCTGGCAACTTGTAGAAGACTGAAACTGGACCCACATCTTTCACCATTAACAAAAATTTACTCTCATTGGATAAAAGATTTAAACTTAAGACATGACCCTATAAAGATATTTGGAGAGAGTGCAGGGAAAACACTTGAGGAAATTGGCCTGGGAGAATACTTTGTGAGGAGGACCCCCCTACCCCCCGGCAATTGAAGCAACACCAAAAATACATTACTAGGATCTGATCAAACTAAAAAGCTTCTGCACAGCTGAGAACACAATAAGTAAAACAAGCAGACACCCCTCAGAATGGGAGAAGATATTTGCAGGTTATGTTTCTGACAAAGGTTTGATAAACAGAATCCACAGAAAACTCAAACTTATTAGTAAGAAAAAAAGCATGTGATCCCATTTCATTGTGGGCAAGAGAGATGAACAGAAGTTATCTCTGTAGAAGACAGGTGCATAGCCTACAGACACATGAAAAAAATGATCATCATCTTTAATCATCAGAGAAACACAAATCAAAACCACTTTGAAATATCATCTAACTCCAGTAAGAGTAGCCCACATAACAAAATCCCAAAATTACAGATGTTGGCGTGGATGTGGAGAAAAGAGAACACTTCTGCACTGCTGTGGTGGGGGGTGCTGTTTTTAAGTCTTAAAATATTAAAGCTTGAGAAAGAAGCAATAAAATATTCATAATGAAGGTAACCTGTCAAAGTCAACCTAGATATTGGAATTCCAAAGAAAAATATTAGTTCAAATATTATAAATGTATACTATATGTTTAAAATTAAGTGAAGATATGGACAATATAAAAAGATCCAAAAATTTCCAAAGAGGAAAGCTATTTTGCAGAAATAAAAAAATACACTTCAGTGGATTAATGTAAGATAATGTGTTGCAGCAGAAATAAGTGAACTTTAAAGCTTAGCCTCTGGTTTGATTTTCTTTGGAATTTATAGGGCTTTTTGAAACTTTTTTTTTTTTTTTTGTAGAGACAGAGTCTCACTTTATCACCCTTGGTAGAGTGCAATGCATCACACAGCTCACGGCAACCTCCAACTCCTGGGCTTAGGAGATTCTCTTGCCTCAGCCTCCTGAGTAGCTGGGACTACAGGCGCCTGCCACATGCCAAGCTATTTTGTTGTTGTTTTTGTTGCTGCTGAAGTTTGGCCAGGGTTGGGTTTGAACCTGCCACCCTCAGTATATGGGGCCAGCTTCCTACCCACTGAGCCACAGGCACTGCCCTGAACTTGTATTTTCTTACATTTTATTAACCTGGAAAAGTTCTCCATCAGTATTTCTTCAAATATTATATCTTTAACTCCACCTCTCTCTCTTCTCTGTCCCTTACCACCCCCTTTCTGGACTCCAATTACATATATGTTAGAACTTTTATCAAAGTCTCATATGTCTCTTCACTTTTTAAAAATATTTTATATTCCCCTTTGTCTATGCTGGATTCTTTCCTATTTGCCAGTTCACTACTCCTCCAAATATGTCTAATAAATATTCTTTCCTATTTGCCAATTCATTACTCCTCCAAATATAATGTCTAATAACTATTTTACCAATCTATTAATTAATAGGGTAGTTATCAATTTTTAAACTTTAAATTGACCATATTTTTGTATTTTGTAACTCTGGAAAGGCTTCCATTTTGAATCTATATTCAAGTTTCTATTGATCATAATTTAAAAAATTGGTTTGTTAATTCCAAACCTGAATCTTTTCTGTGTTGCATTTTATTGTCTATTTTTGTCTTTTGCTTTTGTTTTATAAGATGCCTCATAATTTTTATTTGTTATTTAAATGGATTTATGGGTACAAGCAGATTGTTGTTACATGAATAGACTACATAATGGAGAAGTCTAGGCTTTTAATTTACTTGTCACTAGATAGAGTACGTTTTATCTAAAAGGTATTTTTCATCCCACACCACATGCACACTTTTCAGTTTTCAATGTATTGGTCATGGGTATGACCATACATACCCATTGATTGCATGGATTTAGCTCCAACATATAAGTGAGAATATGCAGTTTTTGTTTTTTTCCCCCTGAATTATTTCTTCTAGTATGATGGCCTCCAGTACCATTCAAGTTGCTGCAAAAGACATTATTTTATTCTTTTTCATTCTTTTTCATTCTTATTGTATTCTTTTTCTTATTCTTTTTCTTTCATTCTTTTTCATTCTTATTCTATTCTTATTCTTATTCTTTTTCTATTCTTTTTCATTCTTATTATTCTTATTTTATTCTTTATTCTTTTTTGGTAGTATTCCATGGTATGTGTGTATATTTATGTGTATGTGCTCATTAGTTGATGGGCACTTAGGTTGATTCCTTATTGTTGCAATTGTGGATTGTTCTGCAATAAACATTTGAGTGGAGGTAGGTGTCTTTTTGGTAAAATGACTTCTTTTCCTTTGAGTACCTTGCAGTAGTGAGATTGCTTGGTTGAATGGCAGTTCTACTTTAAGTTAACTGAGAAATCTCTGTAATGTTTTCCAACTAAGTTGTACTAATTTACATTTCTACTAACATTGCATAAGTGTTCCCTTTTCACCACACCTGTGCCAGTATCTGTTGTTTTTTGACTTTTTAATCATGACCATTCTGACTGGAGTAAGGTGGTATCTCATTGTGGTTTTAACCTGCATTTCCCCGATGTTGAGAATTTTTCATATATTCCTTGGACATTTGTGTATCTTCTTTTGAAAAATGTTTGTTCATGTATGTTGCCCACTTTTCAATGGGGTCTTTTGTTTTCTTTCTTGCACATTCATCTTAGTTTCTTGTAGATTATTGATATTAGTCATTTATCATATTTATAGTTTGAGAATATTTTCTCCCATTCTGTAGGTTATCTATTTACTTTGTTGAATATTTCTTTTATTGTGCAGAAACTTTTTGGTTAAATTAAGTCTTGTTTATTTTTTTTTTCTTGTATTTGTATTGTGGTCTTAGTCATAAAGTTTTTGCAAAGGCCAATGTCCAGAAAATTTTTTTCCTAAGTTTTCTTCTAGAATTTTTAAAGTGTCAAGTCTTAAATTTAAGTCTTTAATCCTTCTTGAGTTATTTTTTGTATACATTGAGAGATAGTGATCCAGTTTGATTCTTCATGCAGTACTCCAATTTTTCCAGCACCATTAATTTTCTCTCCAGTATGTATTTTCTTTGGTTTGTTGAAGATCAGTTCAATGTAGACAAATGGTTTTATTTCTGGGTTCTCTATCCTGTTCCAATTTGTCTACTTTTATATATGTACCATGCTGTTTTGGTTATGAGAACCTTGTAGTATAATTTGAAGTTGGATGGTATGGTGACTCCATATATTTTTGTTTTTGTTTAGGATAGCTTTTGCTATTTGTGCTCTTTTTATTCCATTGAAAGTTAGAACTGCTTTTTTTTTTTTTTTTTGCAGTTTTTGGCCAGGGTTGGGTTTGAACCCGCCACCATATGGCATATGGGGCCAGTGCCCTACTCCTTTGAGACACAGGCGCTGCCCTAGAATTGCTTTTTTTTTTTTTTTTTGGCAATTCTGTGAGAAATTATGTAGACACGTTGATGGAAATTGCATTGACTATATAAGTGACTTTGTGCAATATAGACATTTTAACAATGTTGGTTCCTGCAGTCCATTGACATAGAATGTTTTTCCATCAGGTTGTGTCATCAATAATTTCTGTCATCAGTGTTTTGTACTTGTAAAGATCTTTCCCCTCCGGGATAAGTATACTCCTAGGGGGTTTTCTTGCTTTTGTTTATTTGTTTTGGGGGGGAGTGTTTGTTTTTTTGCAGCTATCATAAATTGTATTAAGTTCTCTTTTTTCTGACAAAGTCTCACTATATTGCCCTCAGTAGAGTGCCATAGTGTCACAGCTCACAGCAACCTCAAATGCTTGGGCTGAAGTGATTCTCTTGTCTTAGCCTCCCAGGTAGCTGAGACTACAGGCGCTCACCACAATGGACGGCTATTTTTGTTGTTGTAGTAGTTGTCATTGTTGTTTTAGCAGGCTTGGGCTGGCTTCAAACCTGCTAGCCTTGTTGTATGTGGCTGGCATCCTAATCATTGAGCTACAGGAGCTGAGCCTGTATTGAGTTCTTGATTTGATTCTCAGCTTGGCTGTTATTGGGGTATAGAAATAAATGCTACTGATTTGAGTACGTTAATTTTGTAACCTGAGACTTCATTGAACTTCTTTATCAATTCTAAGAGTATTTTGGGAATAGGGTTTTCTAGATGTTATACCATCAGCAAATGAGGATAGCTTGATCTCCTCTTTTCTGATTTGGATACTATTTCTTTCTTTCTTTTATCATTCTGAGAATGACTTCCAGTACTACGTTGAAAAGAAGTGGTAAAAGTGGGCTCCACACCCATAGTTCAGCGGTTAGGGTGTTGGCCACATACACTGAGGTTGACAGGTTCAAACCCAGCCTTGGGCCTGCCAAACAACAATGATACCTACAAAAAAAAATAGCCAGGTGTTATGGCAGGCACCTGTAGTCCTAGCTTCTTGGGAGGCTGAGGCAAGAGAATCACTTAAACCCAAGAGGTTGGGGTTACTCTGAGCTGTGATGCCATTGCATCTTACCAAGGAGGACATAGTGAGACAGTCTCAAAAAAAAAAAAAAGGTAAAAGTGGGCGTCCTTGTCTTCTCTAATTCTTACTGCTTTCAACTTTACCTTATTCAGTGTTATGTCAGCTGTACGTTCATATGTTTCTTGTATGCCTAGTTTTTATGTTGAGTTTTTATTAAGAAAAAGCAAAATTACAGTTATGAAGTAGCAATGAAAATAATTTCATGGTTGGGAGTCAGCACAACATGAGGAACTATATTAAAGGGTCGTGGGATTAGGAAGGCTGAGAACCACTGCCCTAATGCCTCCCCACTCCCAGCCATACCCTTGAGGCCTAGTGTGCTGGGGGGACCCCTTCCTAAGGGCAAGCCCTGTGGAACCGAGAGGTTAAGAACCTGAGTGGAGGTTAGCGAGGCTACACCCCCATTTCCCTGAACTTCACTAATGCTTTCAGTGGAGCGTGGGGAGAGGTGGGGCCTCTTCCATGAAACCCTGGTTGTCTATAGCTCTTTGCACACTTTATCCCAACCTGCAGGGAATGGGCCTAGGGGCATAGTCCATGCCCTGGACAGGAGACACCGTCTCTGTGCCTGCTTCAGCCCCCAAACCCCACCCCTGAGTAAAAACAGGGAGGTTGAGAAGGGGAGAGCCTCTGACTACACCCCTTGGGGACCCCACTTCAGGAGAGGAAGGAAGTTAGTCATCATGGCTATTTACCGACACAAGCCCCAGTCATCCATCCTGAGGGCCACCCCTGAGGCTGGCTGACCCAGGTCCACTCTTAGACCCCCTTGTTGCTTTCTTGAGGTGGACAGGGGCATCTTCAGGGTCCACAGCTAGAAAAGAAAGGTCCAGGCACTCCACTAACCCCTGCCGTGGACCCTGTGTGGCAGGAGTATCCTGGAGTTGCTAGTAGTCCATGCCAAGGTCTGGCTGGGTGTGCTCAGGGCAGGCTGGATGGGGGCCCTACAGGCCAGCAGGGCCTGGGCTCGGCACAGGGCTGGGTGCAGGACTGCCAGCCAGGCTGCAGGACAGCGAGTCGCTGGGGGAAGTGCTTCAGACACGTGGACGCCAGAGTAGATCTGGGCGGAAACCAGGATGGCAGCGGGCGTGTTTGGTTAGATGGTCACTTCGGGTGAAACGCTTGGAATACAGAGGACAGGGGAAGCGCTTCTCCCCTGTGTGTGTCCTGTGGTGGGGGGCCAGCTCATCAGATCTCGCGAAAGTCTTGTCACAGCTTGGCCAATCTCAGGCAAAATGACGTTCATCTGTGTGCGTCCGCAGGTGCGAGGATTTGTAGTAGGCTTTGGCGCAGCCCGGGAAGGGACAGCAGTGGCTCTTACAGGCGGTGGAGGGCGAGGCCCGAGGTAGGCATTGGAAGAGGAGAAGGCTGGCTAAGCGTCCCGCGGGGCGGCTCTAGGGCCACCGGGCAGGTCTGCCAGGATGCTGGCGGCCAGCAGGTGGGGCGCGGCGACGCCTCCAGGTCCCAAGCCCGGGGCTGGAGAGGCCGGCGGCGGCGACCCCAGGGTCCGGGAAGAGGAGGCCTCGCGGCGGGACCTGCGCCCTCGGGGCTGTGCAGGGTCCACAGACAGCTAGGAAAGGTCAGGGCACTCCAGCTGCACCAGAGTGCAGGAGGAGATGGCAATGAGCACGTCGGCGGCGAAGTAATCCACGCACGCCACAGCCGCCGACATGCCTGGCAAGAAGGCGCGCGGGACGGCCAGTGTGGAGGCGGCAGAAGTGGCGCCCCCCTGACAGCCGGCGGCTGCTGCAGAACAGGAGGTGGAGTAGGAGTAGGCCGGCCGCGCGCCGCGGGCGCCTGCTTAACCTGCCCCGCCCGGCTCTGCCCCGCCCCGCCCCGTCCGGCTCCGCCCCTCCCTGCTGCCGCCCGGCTCCTCCTGACGCGCCCTGCTTTCTGTCTTTGGTCATTCAGTGCTATGGATTTCCCTCTTAGATCTTCTTTTACTGTATCCCAGAGACCTTGGTAGCTTTTCTCACCATTGTCATTCAATTCAGTATTTTTTTTTTTTTTGCTTCCATCTTGATTTCATCAGTGGCCCAAAGATTTTTCAGCAGCAGGTTAACTTCCACATATTTGAGAGTTCCTCTTGACTTTAATTTCTAGTTTTATTCTATTATGGTCTAAGTCTTATATAATAGGTATAATTTCAGTTTTCAAACAATTATGGCCTAACATATGTTCTATCTTAGAAAACGTTCCATGTGCTAATGGGAAGAATATATATTCTGCATTTGGGGGGTAGAATGTCCTATAAATGTAGATGCATTTGTTCTAGAGTCCTCTTTAAGTTCAATATTTCCTTTTGATTTTCTGACTCAATAATCTGTTCATTTCTATCAATAGAGTAAGAAGTGCCCCCCTATTAATATGTTGCTATATGTCTTTTATTAGGTCCAGTAGTATTTATGAATTTGGGAGCTCTGCCATTGGGAGCATAAATGTTTAAGACTGTTATGTCTTCTTGTTGAATTTATTATTTTATCATGATATAATGACCATTTAATCTTTTACGCTGTTGATGATTTACCGTCTGTTTTTTTTTTCAGGTTAATTTGAAGGTGCAAGCAACCAAATCACAATATTTGAATTTGTTAGGTAGAGTCCCTCTTGTAGCTATGTCCCAACCCAAAAGGTGTGACCTACACTTCTACATTGTGCCCATTCCATGGGAGCATCTGATGCCTCCTCACTCTTTCCCCTGTTTTATATGTTATACATATAATGGCTAATCCTGCTCACTTTTGCATGGTTTTCATTTATGTGGAATTTTTTTCTACCTCTTTACTTGAAGACTAGGAGAATCTTATGAGACAGCAGATTTTTTTGTTATTTTTTTAATCCATTCCATCTATATATATATATATATATATATAAAATGGATCATTTAGAGTTGATGTTAATATTAATAATTGAGATACTGTTCCTGTTATCATGCTGATTGTTATACCTATTTGCTTTGTATTCTCCATGTGTTCCTGTGTTATAGGGATTGCAAGTTTTACTTTAAAATGTTTTTCAATTGTTGCCTATTAACCATTCTCCTTGGTGCTTTGAGCTATTTTGAGCATTTTCTATAAGACTAGGTCTAGTGGTGACAAATTCCCTTCCAGTTTACTTTTCTGGAGAAGATTTTATTTCTCCTTTATTTATGAAGCATAGTTTTGCAGAATTCAGAATTCTTGGATGATAGTCATTCTGTGTAAGAATACTAACTATGGGACTCTGGTTCCTCTATTTCATAAAGTTTCTGCTGAGAAGTCTATTATTAGTCTGATAAGTTTTCTTTCATAAATTACTTGATGTCTTTGTCTTGTAGCTTATAAGATTTTCTTTTTTCCTTGGACTTTGGCTAGCCTGATGACTATGTGTCTGGGGTTGGCCATATTTACAGTAAATCCTCCAGAAGTTTGTTGAACTTCTTGTATCTGGATGTCTGAATATCTAGCAAGATAAGGGAAATTTTCATTCATTATTCCCTCAAATAGGTTCCCCATGCTTTTTGCTTTTTCTTTTCCCTCAGGAATACCTATGATTCTTATGTTTATGAATTTCAAATAATTAAATATTTCTTTGTGACTTCCTTAATTTTTCTTGATTCCTTCTTTTTTTACTTTTGATTACCAGGGTTAATGCAAAACATTTGTCCACAAGTTCTAAAATTCTTTATTTTGTATAGTCTGATGTTAAAACTTTCCACTGTAGGCTCGGCACCTATGGCTCAAGCCACTAAGGTGCCAGCCACATACACCTGAGCTGGTGGGTTCCAATCCAGCCCAGCATGCCAAACAATAATGATGGCTGCAACCAAAAAAAATAGCCAGGAATTTGTGGCAGGTGCCTGTGGTCCCAGCTACTTGGGAGGCGGAGGCAGGAGAATCGCTTGAGCCCAGGAGTTGGAGGTTGCTGTGAGCTGTAACACCATGGCACTCTACCCAGGGTGACAGCTTGAGGCTCTGTCTCAAAAGAAAAAAAAATCTTTCCACTGTATTTTGAAATTCTTAAGTGTCTGTTTCATTTCCATGAGGTCTCTTTTTTTTAAGAAAAATAAAACTATCTCTTTAATAAATTTTTTATTCATATCTTGATTTTTTTTTGCTTCTTTGTGTTGGATTTCAACTTTCTCACCAATCTCATTGACCTTACTTGTGATCCATGTTTTAATTTCCTGTGTGACATTTGTGAAGTTTCCATTTGGTTGAAGTATGCTGCTGGGGAGCCAGTATGATCCCTGGGATGTCAAAGTAGTCCATTTTTTCATATTTCCTGTGTTCTTATGCTGGTTATTTCTCATCTGGAATCTCTTCTCTAAGCTCATTAGCTTTGATGTACAGCTGTTGTTTTCTGGAAACTATGTTGCTCAGCGTATTGAGAGAGAAGTACGCTGCCTGTTACCTTTATAATGTTGGTAGATACCAACATTACTAGCAATTTGGGTCAGCTGGAGTTCAGACCCCTGGAAGGATTTTCAGGCAGGTCCATCAGTCCAGTGGTAGTGGACTAGATTTAGTAATCCCCAACTCCTGGTACTCTAGATATAGAGCATTAGTTCTGCTTTACAGGAATGCTCAGTCAGGACAGAGGTGGATGCATGGTGGGCTTGTAACATTTTTTGCTCTTCTGTGTCTCTCTTTTCCCCTTTGGTTTTCATAGACCATGAAGATGCTAGGAGATGTTTGTGTGGAATGGGGGGCCGGACCCCCAGGTCATTGCTGAAAGCTTCAGTGGGGACAGGGTTCCCTCTCCAGAGTGGCAATAGAGGTAGGCTGCTGTGGGGATTTGCTGGTGCCTGGGTTCCCCAGTGGCAGCAGTAGTCATGGCGGGGGATGGATCAGGACTCACTCAATGGCCTCAGCAGGGTGAGGCAGCAGTGTGTGTTTTATCTTATTGTGTCTTCTGTCAGTGGGATCTGGGTGGGGAGGACAGACCCCACCCATTATTGTCATCAGGGGCTTCGAGATGTCTCATACTTTTTTGTTGAGTGCTGAGAATTCTTCGTAAAATCTTTAAGGTATTAAGTTCTTTCCTGACAAAAAGAGTACTGATAATTGTGCCAGTCTTGTAGGAGGTTAATTTGAGACAATGTTATGATAATTCCATTTCAGTTTTATTATTACTTCTAGGAAATGGTCCATATTTCTAAGATGCAATCACTCTGGGATCTCAACTCAAAGCCTAGGTTTACCCAAACCCCCTCAGGTTGTCAAACTTTGAACTACAACTTCTTTCTCATCAGTATTACATGGCTGCTGAAATTCTGCACTGTTTGTTAGCCTTCCAGCTGTTGTCCTCTGCTGAATTTACTGGATTCATGCACATGGATATATAGGTAAAAATACTTGGCCAAAAATTTGAGGTGAATTTATATGTTGCTTATTTCTTTATGGTTTCTTCCCCTTTGGGAATTTGCTTGAAGTCCCAGCCATTTAGCATCTCTGAACTTTGATTTCTGCTTCCAATATGTTTCTGCTACCACACTTACAATCTGACTGTGATTTGTATGTTTACTACAGGCCTCATGTTGGAAAACTCCTCAGAAAATAGGTCAGGATAAATATGAATCTTTCCTTGTAAGATTTCCTTTTTTTTTTGTAGAGACAGAGTCTCACTTTGTTGCCCTCAGTATAATGCGATGGCAACACACTGCTCTCAGAAAACTCCAACTTCTGGGCTTAGGCAATTCTCTTGCCTTAGCCTCCCAAGTAACTGGGACTACAGGAACCCCCCCACACTGCCCAGCTATTTTTTGTGTTTGTTGTTGTTGTAGTTTGGCCGGGGCCGGGTTTGAATCTGCCACCCTCAGTATATGGGGCCAGTGCCCTACCCACTGACCCATAGGCACTGCCCAAATTTTCCTTTTTTCAAGGAGAATGATCTCTCTTTCCCTGACTTTATTGATTGCCCTCCCATGCCTTTAAATAGCTGTTTTCAATAGGCTATTCATACACACACACACACACACACGTACACATACATATATACATGCATGTGTAAAATGGTTAGGAAAATATAAGCTACTCCATCCTGGTCAGTTCTAGAAGTTTTCTCAAGAGAGCTTATTTATCTGTAATTTCAATATTTATAATTTCCCTCTCCAGGGTATCTAGTTTCTTTTCAATTGTATTGTCTATGGATTTTTGGTACGTGTTTGTTTTCCAGCTTTAATTTTATTCAGTAAACACAGTGAACCTTTTTTATAGCTTGAATAATTATTTTAATATCTAAAATCTTTAAGGTAGCCAGGCATGGTAGCTCATGGCTATAATTCTAGCACTGTGGGAGGCTGAGTGGGAGGATTGCTTGAGCTCAGAAATTCAAGATAAACCTGAGCAAGACTGAGATCCTATCTCTACAAAAACAGAAAAATTAGCCAGGCATTATCTTGGGTACCTGTGGTCCCAGCTACTTGGGAAACTGAGACAGGAGGATAGCTTGAACCCAGGGTTTGGAAGTTGCTGTTAGCTAGACTGATGTCATGGAATTCTAGGCTGGGCAACAGAGTGAAACTCTTTCTCAAAAAAGAAAAACTTTGAGGAGTGTATTATGCTAGTCATTGTTTCTGATTATAATTTCTGAATGTGAATTCATATTTCTTGGAAATTTATGTGGGATCTTTCAATAAACTGCATTTCTCCATAGAGAATTTGAATTTCCTTTGAAGTTTTAATAATTTTATCAGAAGTTTTTTAATTAAAATGTTACTTACCTATCATAAACTATAGAAATCCTAAGTACATAGCTCAGCAAATTTTTGCCTATGTGCAGATCCACCTAAAACATTTATTGGAAGTCAGAGTTGGGTACACAAGCAAAAGTGGCAAGGAGACTTCACTGGTAAATGTGAATATGAGTGAGTCAGACAGGGGAGTACAAGAAAGGGAATTTGTAGCAGAGGCCAACACTATCACACTGGTGAATATGATCACCTAGGTGCAGTGTTGACAGCTTGTTTGTGGGGATGTTTAGGCAGCAGGAAATATGAAGTTTTGAAACATATAATGCACTTTCTTGACAGTATCCTTTGATGCATACAAGTTCTTCAGTTTGATGAACTCATTTTTTTTCTTGTTATTTGTACTTTTACTATCATGTTAAATGTCATAAAATATTTCCCAATATTTTATTGTGAGTCTTATAGTTTTACTCATTAAGTTTAAATTATTGATCCACTTTGAGCTAATTTTAGTGTAAGGTACAAGTTAAGGGTTTAACTTCATTGGTTTGTGTGCTATGATATAGGGATATGGTTTGTTTGGCCCTACAAATCTTAGGATTATCTCTATTGTTGGGAGGTGGGGCCTGATGGGAGGTGTTTGTATGATTTAGGCAGATCCTTCATGAAGGGCTTGGTAACATTCTTTGAGTGTGAGTTCTCACCTTAGTTTCTCAAAGAACTTATTGTTGAAATGAGCCTGATACCTGCCTCTCTCTTGCTTCCTGTCTTGCTATATGATCTCTGCACACACCCACTTTCCTTTGACTTCTGCCATGAATGGAAGTAATCTGAGGTCATCATGCTTCTTGTACAGTTTGCAGAGTAGTGAGACAAATAAATCTCTTTTCCTAAAAAGTTACCAGCCTCAGGAATTCCTTTACAGCAAAGCAAATGAAGAAAGACAGAAAATTAGTTCTTGGATGGCATGTGGCTGAAATGATAATTGAAAATGTAACAGTGGCTTTCAAACTGGGTAAGGGGAAGAGGTTGGGAGAGTTTGGAGGGTTCAAAAGAAGACCGGAAGACAAAGGAAAGTTTGGGAAGATAAGGCAAAGTGAACTTCTTAGAAATTGCTTAAAAGGTTGTGACCAAAATACTCATAGAAATAAAGTAAGTAAAGACCTTCTTCCCAGCCATGAGCATGGTATGTTTTTCCATTTGTAAACATTTTCAGCTAGTTCATTCAACTTTTGAAAGTGTTGGTAGCAGGAAATGTGGTCAGGTGTTGTCATGGGGAAGAATTGGGCCCTTTCTATTAACAATGATGGTTGCAGGTGTAGTTTTCAGTGCATCTCATCAATTTTCTGAGTATACATCTCAGATTTAGTGGTGTCACCTGAATTCAGAAAACTGTAGTGATTGGACCAGGAGCAGACCACCAAACATTGATCATGACCTTTTTTTTGGTTCCACTTTGGCTTTGGGAAGTGATTTGGAGGTTCTTCTCCGTCCAGCCACTGAGCTGGTTATCACAAGGTGTCTCATGAAATCCACTTGTCACAGTCCAATCAAGAAATGATTTGTGGTGGTTGTATACAATAAAAGAAGATGGCACTTGAAAACAATGATTGTTCTGATTTTGGGCAGTCGTGAGGCACCTCGTTATTGAACTTTTTCACCTTTGCTTCAAATGCCAAATGACCATAGAATGGTTGATGTTGACTTCTTTGGCAAGTTACCAGGTAGTTGTCAGAGGATCAGCTTCGATGATTGCTTTCATTTGGTCATTGTCACCTTCCCAATGGTGACCACTGCTCCTCATCTTCAGTGCTCGTCTCCTTTGCAAAACCTTTTGAACCACTACTGCACTATACTTTGACTTCGATAATAGTTTCCGAGCCAAATGTGTTGTTGATGTTGTGAGTTGTCTCTGCTGTTTTACGACTCATTTTGAACTGAAAATCTCTTGAATTTTCTTTTTATCTAGCACATTTCCAAAGTCTAAAGTATAAAATAAACAGCAAATAATAACTCATTAGAAAAAAAAGCAAGAAATTGGCATTAAAATGATGTATAACAATCACATTATTGAGTGAGTATTCCAGTATTAAATGGCGAATTTCAGCAATGCATGAACAGCAATTACTTTAAGACTATAATTAAATGCAGAGTGTTAGTAGCCTAAACAGACCATAAGCTTACTTCTCTCTTATAGCAAAAATGCTGTTGGTATAAGAAAATGGTATCAATCTGCTCCATTCTCTGGGCTAACTTACTTTCATCTTCTTGCTTCATTAATCCCTAGGTTTTTGTCCTTGCTTTGGGATCTCTTGGTGTACAATTGTGCTCCTTTTTTTTTTTTTTAATTTCCCTATAGGTTTGTCCATTTTGTTGTCTTTTTTTTTTAAGTTACTTTTGGTTTATACTAAGGAGATAAGACATTTGTACTCTTCAGCGTATTACTGTTTTCTGTACTTCTATTGCTTGTGTGAAACAGTGCTTTCCCAGCCTTTAATAGGTAGGTAGAATTCTGTTCTGCCTCTTCATTTCCTTGGTAACACCTCTATGTTTAACAAAACCATGAATAATCACATGGGTGCATGCCTTTTTCTCTCTTTCTGAGAGTCTGGTTTTCCTCAGGAAACTGATGATCATGTCCTTGTCTCATGTTTTTCTGTCATGGTTTCCTAAATTGACATCTTCAGAGGAGAAAATGTTCGGTCAGCTCTCAGTACTGAATCTTAGCAGAGCCTAGGGACTCTTGTCAACTTCAGCCATTAGTTCTTGCTTGCCTTTCTGACAGCCCCACCAGCTTCTCTACCAGAAATGATAATGGTAATTGGATTAGATCAGTGGTTCTCAACCTTCGAAATGCCGCAACCCTTTAATACAGTTCTTCATGTTGTGGTGACCCCCAACCATAAAATTATTTTCGTTGCATTGAAAATTATGGTTGGGGGTCACCACAACATGAGGAACTGTATTAAAGGGTTGTGGCATTAGGAAGGTTGAGAACCACTCGATTAGATTAGGACAATGAGCAGAATATCTAACAACCATGGAAAGGAGAAATAGACATTTATATTTTATATCATTGGAATCAATGCCAAATGGCTGTTAATGTGAATCTACTTTTGTACTTACCTGTTTTTTTTTTTTTTGTCATGTCTTTTTGACTTATAACTAGTCTGGTATCAGTAGTTTCCTAATTGTTTCTGTGGGAAAATACCTTTTCTTTAAATGGTCATTGATACTACATAGGAAGAAAAGTTTCTATGGTTAGATTTAACAAGAAACATCACTGCCAATCTTAATATTTAATTTTTTTTCTACGTTGAATCTAATATCAATAGACATCTATCTTAGATGGATTAAATTTTTTAAAAAGAATACAATTGTAGTAGAGATTTTAAGTGCCACTGATTTGATTTGTTTCGGTAGCTGCTAATATGGAACAGACAGCCATTAATTGCAACAATGGATCATTTTTTATATATTCCAAGTAAAAGAACTAGCCTTGATGATTTAAGTGAAACTGTTTTATTAGTCAGTGTGATAATGTTAATAAAATTTATCCATAGTGTAGAATTACTTCTTTTGGGCATAGCATGATGAGTTTTATACTCAGTGGCAAAGCAAACATAATTGTTTTTGTACTTAAGTAAATGTAATTTATAAAAAAACTATTCAATAATTTTGATAAAAACTCAAAATTGCAAATTTGATACTAATTCTGACTCTTTTATGAAGGCTGTTCAGTCGGCTTTCTTAAGAGCAGGTATGAAATAATTTGAGGAAGAAAGACAACAAATACAAAATTTCAAGAAAAAATTAGACTTTGCCATGCATGAAGATGCATTGCCAGGAGGAAGAAGAGAGCATCTTGTATACCATAAGTCAGAATTAGAGGCTTTGTTTTGTATTTGAGTAGAGCCATTATTCCCCACCCCAATCCACTTTAAGTAGAACTATTACAGTGGATTGTGTAGTACAGTAGACATGTGGAAGAATTTTATTTCTGTGAACATCTAAAAATAAACAGATAATATACATTTGAAAAGAGGTCAGATGTACTTTTGAAAGCTAAGGGAATTTAAATGGTTTTGAGAATAGAGGTAAAACACTGAAAATATTTTAAGTGGTTAGAAATTTTATTTAAGTGACCAAAACATTTAAGGACCTCTTTACAATTTTGTTTTTTACTTTTATAATATCTGATCTGGAGTTTTGTTGACTTATGGAAGGGTTGGGTTTTTTTTTCCTCATCCTATGGTGGGGTCTAACTTTGCTTTTGTATATGGAATAACTTCACAATTGGGGGACTCTAAGAACAAAGGCCGAAAGATAAGTAGCAGTTGTTGCTCGGCATTCATTCACTTAGTCTATAGTTATGTATGTAGTATTTGGTTGACAGTAGGGAGTACTATCTTGAATAGTACGGTGTGGCCGGATAACTTTCCTGTCAGTCACCATACATGTATTATCACGTTTAATCCTAAGGCTGTGATTTAGATAGATGTTATTTCTATATACAAATGAAGAACTTCAAGTATAGAATGGTTAAATACAGTTAAATAGCTGATAGTAGAAGCTGACTTCAGAGACCTCTTTCTTAAAACTGTATTGTATATTTGTCATGAAAATAAACAACTGGGAAACATTTTCTGTTGTATATAGTGGACCAACATATAATGTATATCAGTGGTCTTAAATGTTAATGTTTATTAGAAACAGCAGGAGGATTTGTTAAAACCTGACATGATGAGAAGTTTCTTTTTTTTTTAAATTTCTATAGCATTGTAATGTTATAAAGTTATTTCCCACATACTGTCTTTTTTTTATTGAATGGTAACTATGTACATTAATGCACTTCTGGGGTACAGTGTGGTGTTTTCACATACAATTTGAAACATTTCCATCAAACTGGTTAACATAGCCTTCATGTCATTTTCTTAGTTATTGTGTTAAAAATGTTCATATTCTACTC
>CAUYTI010000092.1:0-12891 GCA_963575145.1 Galago senegalensis | reverse complement strand
GAGAGAAAATTACCTTTAGACTTAGAGACTTGTTATAATAGAAATCCATATAATTGTACCATAAGCTAGGTCTTAAGATAAATCTTTACATACATTATGTGTATTGACATATATAAGTACTACAAACAGAAATGATGAAATATTTGATATATAAATTAAGAATTATTCCCACAGTCTCAGGAAGATGTTTCAAATTGATAGTAATAATTTCCTAATTATGGGGAACCTCAGGCTATCAATCACCTCTCTGTTGGCAGTTTTTTGTAGTCCATTCTTCCTTTTTTTTTTTTTTTTTTGAGACAGGAGCCTCAAGCTATCCCCCTGGGTAGAGTGCTGTGGCATCACAGCTCACAGCAACCTCCAACTCCTGGCCTCAAGCATGTCTCCTGCCTCAGCCTCCCAGGTAGCTGGGACCACAGGTGCCCGCCACAATGCCTGGCCATTTTTTGTTTGCAGCCGTCATTGTTGTTAGGCAGCCCGGGCTGGATTCGAACCCACCACCTTGGGTGTACATGGCTGGAGCCTTAGCCACTTGAGCCACAGGCGCCGAGCCCATTCTTCCTACTTTAAAGACACTAATTCTCATTTATAAGAAGTTATTGTCATTCATAATTGCTAGGTCATGGAAGAAGCCCAAGTGCCCATCAATCCATGAATGGATTAGTAAATTGTGGTATATGTACACTATGGAATACTATGCAACCATAAAGAAAGATGGGGGCTTTACCTCCTTCATGTTAACATGGGTGGAGCTGGAAAATATTCTTCTTAGCAAAGTATCTTAAGAATGGAAGAAAAAGTATCCAATGTACTCAGCCCTACTATGAAACTAATTTATAGCTTTCATAGGAAAGCTATAACCCAATTTTAGCCCAGGAATATGGGGAGAGGGGAGAGGGAGGGGAAGGGAAGGAGGACGGTGGATGGAGGGAGGGTGATTGGTGGGACCATGCCTATGGTTCATCCTATAACGGTACATGTGAATCTCTCTAAATGTAGAATATAAATGTCTTAACACAATAACTAAGAAAAAGACATGAAGGCTATGTTAACCAGTTGGATGAAAGTATTTCAAATTATATATAGAAACAGTATACTGTACCCCATGTTAGTATTAATGTACACAGCTATGATTTAATTTTTTAAAAAAGTTATTGTCATTTCAGGACAATTATTGACACACAAAAAAGTATCTGTTGCATAGCTAGACTTCATTAAAGGTAAATTTCTAAAGAAATTTATAAAAGAAAAAATATTGAGCCACATCTCAAAAATACTTTTATTTTGTCAAACACCTGTTTTATGGAACAGATTTCTGGAATAATAAGCTTCTTTTAGGTACACTTTTTGCCTAAATGGGGACACCTTTCTTATGAATCTAATTTTTTAGAATACTTTCCAGACTGGAAGGATCCCAGGTAACCTCACTAACTTTTGAGAATCTCTAAATAGGATTCAGTAAGGAGAATGTATTTTCCCTACTTCAATATTAGAACATGGAATTTTGGCTCAGTGCCTGTGGCTCAAGTGGCTAAGGCACCAGCCACATACACCTAAGATGGCGGGTTCAAATCCAGCCCCAGCGCGCCAAACAAAAATGATGGCTGCAACCAAAAAATAGCCAGGCGCCTGTGGGCACCTGTGGTCCCAGCTACTTGGGAGGCTGAGGCAGGAGACTTGCTTGAGCCCAGAAATTGGAGGTTGCTGTGAGCTGTGATGCTATGACACTCTACCCCCCAGGGAGATAGCTTGAGGCTCTGTCTCAAAAAAAAAAAAAAAAAAAAGAACATGGAATGTTCATAATGAGGAAAGGTATCTTCAAAAGTATACCTACTGTTCAAAGTTTTTTTCTCATAAAAAGCCAATGTGCAATCCCAACCAATTTAGGTTGTTGCCTCTGTCTGGTGTAAATTATCACCCATGAGATACAGACTCTGTACCAGATCGCTATAGCTTTTTCTACTGCCATGGTGCCTTCACTTCCCTCAGTCATTCTCTTCTGTTTTGCCAGATGTCCCACTTTAATAACATCATTACATTTGTACTGATTATAGCTGGTGGCACAGAATTTTAAAATGTGTCACTTTACTAAGGGAAACAGGATGGAAGACATCAGTAGTCCTCCTAACATCATTACTTTTGAAGTTCACATTGCTCCTCATCTGTGGTCATACCTGTGATTTCCGGATGCTTCAGCAGGAGCAGGAGGGCATATCTCAGGGTTGTGTTTGTTGTCTCTGTCCCAGCTCCAAAAAAGTCAGATGCAGTGATTATCAAGTTTTCAACAGTAAACTCCGACTGTTGATTATGCTTTTCCTAGGATTAGTTGAATGTTATCACTGACAAATTCATATGCCAGCATATTTAATTACAGTGAATCCATAATAACTCACATTGTTAGAAACTTATCCAACAGAGAGAGCAGAAAGTATAATATTAGGAACAACTACTGCCTGGTATACACAGGCTGTATATCAGTCACTCCAAACTTCATTTCCTGCCCCTTATACCATGCTTTCCCCAAAATTCCACTCATCAAACTCTGCACTTAGCTGAGTCAGGCAGCATAGCTTTTGCCAAAAAGATATACACAGAAGTCTACGGCTGGCACTTCTTCTACCTTCTTCTCACTCAACACAAATATGAAGAGAAGTAGAGTAGACCCCATCTTGGGTCATCAGGGTTTAATCATGAATATGAAGGTCTACATATGAAATATGGGGAGAGGAAGGGACTGGACTCTATAATGCTCTGAATCTCCTTATTTTCTTTTTTGCAGGTTTTTTTTTTTTTTTTTTTTTTGGGCCGGGGCTGGGTTTGAACACACCACCTCCAGCATATGGGGCTGGTAACCTGCCTTTGAGCCACAGGCACCACCCAGGACTCTATAATGCTTTGGGGCTGCTGTATCTTCCCTATATTGCTCCACCATGAGACTCCATGTATTTGAGATAAATATTCCCACTATTTGTTGAACTATTAACTGAATTTTCCCTTACATGTAGACAAATACAATCAATGCTACATTAAAAGAAATGGATAAATAGGGCTATATCATGAAAAATATTATAAGTCTGAATCAATAGTCTATAATTCTCTTCTGCCAGAAATTGTCATGGACTCAGTATTGTCTATAGACCTGGACATTGTGTAAAAGCTAATATAGCAGAAAAACATACAATGAATTATAGGGAGAGAATAGGTTAACAATGACAAGATAAGGTCAGCACTACTGTAATCCAGGTAGGAAGCAACAAGCACCTGGTCTAAGGGACAGGTACATGAATAAGCACAAATAGTCAAATTGAAGAGAAACTGCAGTCATGGAGACAGACAGTTGCTGCATTAACTGCCCATATGGTATAAAGGACCAAGTACATGCACAGGGACTAGTTAATGGAGTTCTTCTAATTGAAAGTTAGGAGAGAAAGCAATTCATTAGGAATAGTAAGTTTGGTTTGGGACCAAAGGGATGATATCACACAGAACTGACAATGAGGAGCCAGTTTTTAATATTGAGTATAGGTGATCATTCACATACAAATATATGATTTTCTCCCTTAAAATTTTTAACTAATGTTGTTGACATATTATAAAATATATTATTTTCTAAGCAGTTCCTAAATCAGAATTAAATTATTAAAAAAAGAGAGAGAGACAAAAAAAGAAAAGAATAATATTGGTTTTTAAGCAGATTTCTCTTTTTACTAATTTATGAGTTATTTTAATTTGGCAAGCTTAGAAAGCTTGTGACACTGATGTTATCAAGGGAGATGGATGCCTTTGTGTAACAGGTACCATGCTGAGAGGGTCTAGTCTATTTTCATGTGTTGAATCCATAACATTAGATATGCTACACACTTAGCACTCATCCTCTTCTCAGACAGCCAAAACAATAAATGTACAACTACAATTTAATTAAAATAATGAAAGAAAACAAAAGTTCATCAAGAAAGAACAGACACACAGTTATACACCCCACACTTAAGCAAAAGTGGTGCTTTCCATCAAAGTCAAATGGTGCTTAGACTGCCCAGAACCATACATGTCTCCCAACCCCAGCCAGAGCTGAGGCAATACATTGTCCACTGTGGAATTATCACCCTGGTAGAGGAGAGCAACTGCTTACCCAGGGATGAGCTGACATAGGCACCTGCATCCTTGGGAAGCAGGGGATGGGTTCAGTTGAGAGATCCAACACTGTAGCTCAAACAACTCTCACATTCTGCTTCTCTGGAGCTGAACTAGCCTCTAGTATCTGAGCTGCTGAGAAATTCCTTTCATTGGGGAATGGATTTACCACTGTGCTGTCCTCTGCCCTTGAAGATTTAAAGGACAGCAATGCTCTGCCCTTCTAAGGTACTTGCTCCTGGAGTACTCAGCCTCACAGAGTCTGCAACACCACTGAGCCCCATCACCCCAGAGTTTGGAGTCACTATACACAGTGCCACATACACTGGGACCAAATTGTCACTAAGCCCATTGTCTCAGGTTCTTCTATTGCAACCATACCTTCTTCCCCTGGCCAAAACTTCTAGAACACCACCTCTTGCCCCAGAGACAGACCAGAGCTGTGCCCTACCACCACCACACCCTGGAGTTAGTATCACAACTACCATACATCATATGGGCCTGAGCTACTAGGCATGGGTCCTCAAACTTTTTAAACAGGGGGTCAGTTCACTGTCCCTCAGACCATTGGAGGGCTAGACTGTAGGCCCTGGAATGAGTTGGCTGCTAAGCAGGACAGGCAGCAGCAGCAAAAACACCCAGTGGGCTGGATAAATGTCCTAGGTGGGCCGCATGTGGCCCACAGGCCATAGGTTGAGGACACCCGTACTAGAGGGTTCCACAGAATCAAAGATTCTGGTTATGTGAGCCATCTACATCCAACTCTGCCACAGAGAATGAACCTGCACCCCAAGACCTAGGTGCCAAAATATGTCAATGAAACCCTACACCTAAAACCCTGACCCCATAACAGCTTAAAGTACATGTACCGGAAAGCCAACACCACTGCAGCTCCTTGGGAGTCATGTCAGGACTGACAGAGGAATCCCTAAAGAAAAGTCTTATCCTTTTGGAAAAATAATAATAGGAGGCCCCAAAAAGACCTTGACATCAAGAACATTAACAAGCTACAATGCTGTCAACCCTACCACAAACTTCTATAGCCTAAACCACTAAGGCATTAAAAGTTATTATTGATAATGACTGCAGCTCGAGGCTGCACAACGACTATCCCTTGTACTTATCTAGAAACAGGGACACCAAACCATTTACCACTTGCACACAAACACCCAACTTCAGGTGAACGCCTTTGTCCAAAGCCACTCTAGAACGTTTGGAAGAGGTGATTGTTCCACCAGATGCACAGATATCAATGCAGGGAAACAAGAAACATAAAAAATCGAGGAAATATGACATCACAAAAAGAACAAGTAACTCTCTGGTAACAGATCCCAATGAAAAGGAAACCAATTGTCAAAAAAATTTCAAAATTATACTCTTAAAGAAATACATTAAGTTGTAAGAAAATTCTTAAAAGTGAACCTCATATAATCATGGAAACAATTCATAATACATATGTGAAATTCTACAAAGCCATAGAAATTATTAAAAAAAAAAAAGAACTTCTACTGCTAAAGAATATAATGAGTGAAATTAAAAACACTCTATAGACATTTGATGATGCTTTGTGTTTATTTAGTCTCCACTTTATTTAGTTCTGCTCTGATCTTTATTATTTCTTTCCTTTCCTTCTATGAATTTAGGCTTTGGTCTCTTACTTTTCTAGTTCCCCAAGGTGCATCATTAGGTTGTTTATTTGAAATGGTTCTGCTTCTTTCATAGGTGTTGACTATTATAACCTTTTCCCTTAGTATTCTTTTTCTATATTCTATAAGCCTTGGTTTGTTATGTTTCTACATTCATTCGTTTCAAGAAACTTTTTGGTTTCCTTCTTCATTTCTTCATTGATCCAGTGGTTGCTCAGAAGCATGTTGTTTAATCTCTGTGTATTTGTATAGTCTCTAAAGTTGCTTTTTGTATTAGTTTTTAGTTCTATTCCATTGTAGTTTGAGAAGGGACTTCATACGGTTTCTTTTTTTTTTTTTTTAATTTCTTGAAATGTGTGGCCTTACATATAATCCATCTCCACAGAGGAAAAGAATATGTGTTCTCCAGACACTGGCTGAAGTGTTCTGCAGATGTTTTTTCGGTCCATTTTTGTCTAAAGTACAGTTCAGACCCAATGTTTCTTTGTTAATTTTATGTTAAAAGATCTGTCTAATACTGAAAGTAGGGTGTTGAATACTATTATAGTATTGGAGATTATTTCTTTCTGTAGATCTAGTATTTTCTCTCTGTATTCTTAATGCTCTGATTTGGAGTACATATAGATTGGAATCATAATATACTGCTGCTGAATTGGTCCCTTTATAATTTTACAACGGCCTCCTTTATCTCATTTTACCCTCTTGACTTAAAGTCTGTTTTATCTGATGTAAGTCTGGTTACTTCTGCTTGCTTTGGGTTTCTGTTTGTATGAATATCTTTTCCCGTTACATTGCTTTTCATCTATAAGCATCTTTACAGGTGAACTGAGTTTCTCTTAGGCAGCATATAGCTGTTGTTGCTTTTTTTTTTAATCCATTCAGCCAGTCTATAACTTTAAACCATTGGCATTCAAGTTTATGATGATATATGAGAACTCATGTCGCTCTGTTGTTTTCTGGTTGTTTTGTATATTCTTTGTTCCTCTCTTTGCCTCTTGTTTATCATTGTTATTTGTTGAGTTTCTGTAGTGAAAATATTTAAGTCCTTTCCCTCTCTTCTTCATTTATGTGTTTGCTTCACCAGTGATTTTTATACTTTCATTTATTTTCTTACTAGTAGATATTACCCTTTCACTTCAATGAGTAGGATTCTCTGAAGCATTTGTGTAGTGCTGGTGTCGTTGAGATTAATTCCCTTAATTTTTCTTTGTCTGGGAAAGATTTTATTTATCCTTCATTTATGAAGGGTAAGTTTGGTGGATATATTATTATTCACTGGTAATGTTTTCCTTTGAACACTCTGAAAATGCCATCCTATTCTTTTCTGACCTGTAAGGTCTTAGCTAATGAATCCACTTGTTTGTTGAGGGTTTCCTTATAGGTAAACACTCTGAAAATGCCATTCTATTCTTTTCTGACCTGTAAGGTTTTAGCTAATGAATCCACTTGTTTGTTGAGGGTTTCCTTATAGGTGACTAGACATAAATGTGATTCCTGCTATTGTTAAAATTCTCTTACTGTCCTTAACTTTTCACATTTGGGCTAAAACGTGCCATGGAGACATTTTTCAGCAGTATTTCTTTGGGGATCTCTGGGCTTCCTATAATATAACTAGATGTCTTACTCAATTAGTAGACTTGGAAAGTCTTCAGCCATTATTTCATCAAATAGTTTTGGGCTTTCTTACCTTCTAGAAAACCCAGTTTTCTAATATGTGGTTGCTTTATGGTGTCCCATGCGAGACATAGTTTTTGTTCATTCTTTTTCATTCATTTGTCCTGTTTTTTTTCTGAATGAGTTCTTTTAAAAACTTGAATTCAAGTTTGAATTTTTTCCTTCAGAAGATAAATGTATTGGAGGAATAAGGCAAATTGGCTGACTACAGGCATCAGTCCTAAGATTATTACAAAATAAAGAAAGTGTTTCAGGTGAAAAAGCATAGCCCAAGTGGACTACTGATGGGAAGGGACAGAACCTGCTGAAGATCCCAGGAGGGATCAGATCGATCCACAGGCAATTTGTAGCCCCACAGAAAGGGTAGGTCAGAGGTTTAGACCTTTACTCCCTTCACACCTGTAGCCGATTGCTGGCTCCTGAACTATTGGCAAGTTCCTCTTCTCTCATGAGTCCAAGCAATGCTGCCATTGGTGAACTGAGAATTTCTTAAAAACAGAATACCTGCCTAACCACAAACTAGCATTATTTTTGTGCCTCAGTTCTGCCCAGGGAGTCTCTTTGCCACTGGCAACACAATCATCAGCCAGCACTCCTGTGGACTGTGATAACCACAAAGGTCATGGGTTAGCACAAGAGAACTGCAGAATTTCCAGAATTCTGCCTCCTAGGGTGAGCTGCCCTTGGGAGGGAGAAAGTCCATGAGCCACATGACTTTGGAGGACAAAAGAAAGGGGAACATATGCTCTCCTTCACCTGAGAGCCCAAAGGTACTGCTACAAAATTCTCTGCACCCACCTCAGTGGAGATGTGGGTGCTGAGTGGAGTCCATATTTTTTTTAACACTTTACCTGCTCCATTTTGATAAGGAAGCAATCAATAAAGTCCCGAGGGTTGTTAATATCCAATGATTCTTGGTGTTCCTTTACTTTCTCCAAAATATAACTTTTAATAAAAGCAACATTTTTAAGTAATTTGTTATGGCTCCCTGGGAAATAATCAATGAGAGCAGGGAAATTATTGCAGACCTAAAAGAGAAAAAACAATTCATTAAATAGAAAATACTAATTGAAGATATATGCCATAATTCAAGCCTGATTAGAAATGACAGTTATTAAAATGAACATATGCTGCCCATCTTGAGGAAGAAGTTCTTCTTACAGGATAGTAATTCTCTCTATATAGAAAGATTTGTGGGAGAAAATTCTGACCTGAAAATCAAACATGATAACCATTTCCTAGATTTATACAAAATATTTATAATGTAAAAGCACCTTTAGAGTCTCTCATTTTTATACCAATTATTCCCCACAACCTTGAAATGTAAGATAGAATAAATTACTACAATTGATATTTTATTAATGACAACACATTTTAAGTGAGTTTGGGAAACTTGATGGAGAGCACAAACTAGTCTCTGCTTTCAAAGATACCTTGAAAGTAACTGTACCAGGGGACTGATATATCTTCCCCAAGATCCCACAATTATTTAGGTAAAGTGTGGGACATGCCAATTCAGCACAGGGTAAAATTGTGATTATTGTTTCTGGTTTATAACCATAAAATCAATCATTTTGTCACTCTTAACCCTGACACTTTGTCAGCTAGGATGCTTTCTGAGGCATCAAACACCACTATGTGGTGTTGCCTAGCAGATTACTAACAGATTACTTCTATGGTCCCAAACACTCTCTTTCCTTGAAGACATAGTATCTTCCCAAATTAGGATATTTCTGTCAGGTAATATGACAAACAAGTCTCTAAGTCTTGACTAGGAGACAAGCCTTGTGGGTAACAAAAGCATTCAGAAGGGCCTGGAAGTCCATTGAGTACAATAAGCACACTTTGGACAGTTACCAAAGTACTTCACAGAAACAGGACTTTGGGTTCAGTGAAAAACATCACTATACCAGGAGCTCATGGGCTTGAAAGCCAGTGCTATATTTGGGCATTCATTTCCCATGTGTAATGTGAAGGGCTGAGGGATCTTTCTAAGATGTTCACCCCCATGACTTTCTAGATAGGACAGCAGAATTCAAGCATGCACTTCATAGCTAGGTCCATATGGAATTTTGGACTTGTGAGAGAAAAGAGGATTAAGTGGTTTCTCAGAAAGAAAGGATCGTGATCCCACCTGTACCCATGGAGAGCTGAGAACTCTGACGTTTTCATTCAATTTTTCCATCAAGTTAAGGAAATTCTGATCTTTATAATCAAAACGATTCTGGAAAATAATGGAGCAGATCACATTGCAAGGTGCACAGCTCAGCGTAAAAGTGGGATCACAAGGTGAGGCTAAAAATTAGAAACAATTTTAAAATATATTAAAATACAAATTAAAAATAATTTGTCTTTATTAATAGGTAAAGGTATTTTAGAATTTTGAAGATGATATTATCTGGAAATTTCTTAAACATCAGAAAGAATTAAGTATACATAAAATCACTGCATCTCTTTGGCCTTAAACCCGAAGTGACCGTTATAAACTAGCTGGTTAAATAATGGTTTTACAAATACTAATTCACATCCACTGCCTTTATTTATACTCTTTTAACCCAAGGTATCTGTTATTTTAGAAAGATGGAAAATGCATTATTTATGTACATAGTTAACATTCAATAAAAAAAAGAAGAAAATGCATTATTTAAAAATTCTAATAATTCAAGTTTTCAGAGCAGAATCACATCTGTCTGCAAAGGTTGTAGACAATAAATTGCAGAGATAGAAAGGGAGAGAATAGGTGGGGACCCAGAAGCTTTTCATATATAACACATAGCAGAAGGAATCATGTGTTGAACCAATAGTGAGGTACTAAAGAGAGTGAAATCATGGATGAATTCATGTGTTTAGAGGAGCAAGTTTATAAAGCAGAATGCATCTATGGTATATGAGAAGAAAAACTAATAAAAATGAACAGTAGGTTTATCTTACAAAGGTACAAGTGAATCTTTCTAAAAGCAGAATATGAATGTCTTAACTTAATGACTAAGAGAATGACATGAAGGTTATATTATCCAGTTTGATGAGAGTATTTCAAAATGTATATGAAAATAGTATACTGTACCCCATGATTGCATTAATGTACATAGTTATGCTATAAGAAATTTTTTAAAAAGACCAAAAAAAAATGAACAGTAAGTATAAGATGGATTTGTTTGTCACAAAATTAATATGAGAGCATTTTATTTGAAATGTAAATCCTGGCAAGTGAAAATAAAACAAAAGTAGATTTATAAATACAGTTTTTCCTATATCAATTTTTTAAGAAAACATTTTCCTCTTTAGGAAATCCAAGTTCATGATCTCCAATCATCTTTAAAACTTAGTTTATGTGTGAAAAGCTGTTATTTTATGGATTCGGGTATACTGTTCCATATATCCATCAACAGCACAGTATGTTCTAAAATTTTTTTCATCTTATCATCAGTTAGGCCAAGTCTATCATTTTACAGGTAAGGAACTTAAATTATAAGAAAGGTTTCCTTTTCTGCTGAGGGATCGCCAAGATAAAATTGTAATCCAGTGACCAACACACTTTGTACATAAGGAGCTCCTAAACTCGCATCTACAGTTGCTAAATAAGAGTGACTTGAATCACAACTGTTCTGACTAAATGGTAGGACATTAAAAAACAAAACTGCTGAGTTATGCCAGCTTCCTTTAAACCTTACAGGGCTCTAAGCTGTTTAGAACCATTAAACAGACCTATCTAAAATAGGTCTGTGTTTTAGAAAAAGTTTTATTTTAGCCTAGAGGGTAGAGCTTTATTTGAGAAGCCTTGGAGATTTTGTCCCTGTCTGTCATTCACAGATAAAATGTAATTTTCCATCTTTCATTCCACTGCATTTGGAAGAGAGGATTTTTAAAAGATAATTATAATTGGAACTAATAATCACATTTATCATGACAGGCATTTCATAAGTTACCAGAGCTGGTTTTGGGAGGAAAACAACTAACACAGATTTCTAATCCAAAATCCAATGAAATAGGCAAGAGGGGAATAAGCATAACTGAAAACATAGCCAAGTACACTGAAGAAAGCCAGAGTAAAGAGTTACTGATAATAGTGGAAATATAATTAAATAAAGAATTTTATAAATTTATATTTTTGCATTTTGCAGAGTAAACTTATGGCATATGTTTACTCAAAATGTGTAAATTAATATAGTAATGTTTAGTGAGAAATAATGCTGATATTTTTAAATAGGTCTGTGTTTATAGAGGAAATAATAATTGATGAAAATTGTACTATGTTATCCCTAAACAATTAAAACCATATATAGGCCCATCATTGGCCATAACTGTAGCAGGGCCTGGAAAAACACACACAAACATATCAGTGAGGCTGACTCTATAAACACAGCCAGTCGAGGAAAAGCACAGGTCATGTGGTTCATAATCTGTAAGAATGTGATCTGGTCTTCCTTTTATCTCAAGATATTAAGGGTGTTAAAAAAAAAAAAGAAGGTGATACGGTTATTTCCATAATCACCATTTGCCACATATTCTCTGGTGAAATGTTCTGGTATGATTGACTCACATTCATGATATAGGGAAAACACTGCTTTTTGAACTCATTCTAAAAATGAACTCAAAACCTATCTGTATTTCCATTGGGTCAATACCCAATTCTGGGATTGCTGAATTGAATGAATGGTTTACTTTTACTTCTTTGAGAAATCTCCAAACTGTTTTCCATAGATATGGCTGTTCAGAAAAAAAAAAAAAGACACCTGCACTCAAATGATTATTGCAGCACACTTCACAATTACAAAGATGTGGAATCAACTCAAGTGCCCATCAATTCGTGAGTGGTTTTAATAAAATGTGGTATATGCATACCATGGAATACTACTCAGACATAAAAAGTGTGAATTAATATCTTTTGCAACAATCTAAATGGAACTAAAGACCATTCTGCTAAGTGAAGCATCTCAAAATAGACAAACAAACACCACATGAACTCACTGATAAATTAAAACTAACCTATGAGTGCACATGTGCACAGAGGGAAATAAAACTCTGGAAATCAACAAGGGAGGAAGGGGGAGAGGAAGGGGCAAAAGCCTCCTTAAGGGGTACAATGAACTCTATTTGGATGATGCACACACCTATAGCCGGGACACGAGAATTACAAAAGCAATCAATGTAACCTAAAACCTTTGCACCTCCTTAATATTTTAAAGTAAAATAGAAATAAACTTTTAATAATACTTTTCAAAAAACTATATTCATGATTTCTCATTTGAAAACATAAAAACAATGTTTGGAAGATGACAGGATTAAATGACCTTTTATACCAGCACCGTATGCACAATCATGCCTGTACACACAGGACAGACACACACAAGCTCCCTGGCTCTCTGCCTCTGACATCATCCACTTGAAGGCAGACAACCAGGACTCATGATGAAAGATCAGGCTGCCCCTGAATGTGTTC
>CAUYTI010000091.1:0-17231 GCA_963575145.1 Galago senegalensis | reverse complement strand
GAGGGTGTGGCCTAGGGAGGTGGCCAGCTGTGGAGGCTCCACCAGGAGCTCTGAGGGTGTGGCCTAGGGAGGTGGCCAGCTGTGGAGGCTCAACAAGGAGCTCTGAGGGTATGGTGTAAGGAGGTGGCCAGCTGTGGAGGCTCCACCAGGAGCTCTGAGGGTGTGGCCTAGGGAGGTAGCCAGCTGTTGAGGCTCCACCAGGAGCTCTAAGTGTGTGGCCTAGGGAGGTGGCCAGCTGTGGAGGCTCCACCAGGAGCTCTGAGGGTGTGGCCTAGGGAGGTGGCCAGCTGTCGAGGCTCCACCTGGAGCTCTAAGGTGTGGCCTAGGGAGGTGGCCAGCCGTGGAGGGTCTCCTGTATTCCATTGCCTAATGACAATGAAATTGGAGTGTAGATCCTCAGAGGAAACTTTTTTTAAAGTCACGATATTAGGAACCATCACCTAATTGAGGTCATCTGGAAGTGACCATAATATCCTTAAAGTTTTAGTACGTTAAAAGAAATAATTAGATATCTTTTTCCTAACACAGAGAAGCTAGAAAACCTTTTACATTAAAGAAGACGAGAGCCAAGCACAGAGGCACATAGCACATCACAAACTAAAACCCACCAGGGGAAACAGAAAACGGAGGAGGCCAACACCTCTCTGCTGGTTGGAGGCAACTATTCCTGATTCATCACAGGGTGAAGGACCTGGCCTCTGCATAGAGGCACTGACAAGCTTTGTTCATGGACTAAACAGCACACAGAGGTCACAGGTCCTGCAACGCTCAGGATACCCATCCCCTCCTCCACGCCAGGTAATGAGCAATCTCACTGCAGCCCCCATGGAAAACTCAGAGTCTCCTGACTTCCAGGAAGCACACAGCTGGCAGCCCCGGCCATTACTAGAGTCACCTGTGGGGATTTGGGGCTGGGGAAGCAGCCCACGATGCTGCTTGGGCTGCTGCCTCTGCCATCAGTGCTAACCACACGTGTCGCAGACCCAGAGGGCTGGAGTCTTTGGAAGAATATTTCTGTATATGAAACTGACAGGCTAACTTGTTAGTTCAAAAGTCAGGGTAAATCTCAGACCTGTCACAGTGTTGTAACAGCAAAATGCAAGTCTAAAATCCAAAGAAACAAAAACACCCTGCACACCCAAGCTTTAGCATGTTCACTCTTAGAAACATCCATAGGGGCCAGGGCCTGGGGGCTGTGGCTTCTGTGTACCCAGATCTTGGGGCCTGAAGCCCTCAGTCAGGCTGGCAGGGAGAGCTCAGAATGCAGCTAACCTCAGCCACCTGACCCGCGAGTGTCACACATGGCAGACCTGCTCCCACTGTGGTGTCCTATCACTGGGGACTCAAGTGTCACAGACCTGTCCCCACTGTGGTGTCCTATCATAGGGGACTCGAGTGTCACACATGGCAGGCCTGCCCCCACTGTGGTGTCCTATCACTGGGGACTCGAGTGTCACACATGGCAGACCTGCCCCCACTGTGGTGTCCTGTCACCGGGGACTCGAGTGTCACACATGCAGACCTGCCCCCACTGTGGTGTCCTGTCACCAGGGACTCAAGTGTCACACATGGCAGACTGCCCCCACTGTGGTGTCCTGCCACCGGGGACTCACCGACAGCACGGGTCTCATACTCATTTGCCAGCTCCTCGGACTCCCCGGCAGCATTGATGTCATTCTTCACTTTGGCCAGAGTCTTCAGGAGCTTGCTGGCCCCCAAGGCTGCCAGAGTACAGCCCCTGGTCTTTTCACAGGGGTAGATGGAGAATTTTACAGTTAATTCATAATGCCTTCAAGTCAACACTCCTCAGAGGAGGAACTCATGTCAGAGGAGGCAATGGGAGAATCTAAACTGTTCCTAATGATGCAAAGTAAGATTTGTAATGAGCACAAAATGACCCTGAGCCTGGATGTGCTTGAGGTCTTGAACTTGGAATCAGCATACAAAATATCATATTAAGATAAAGTCATGAGAAAATGACAGAAGACGATGATGGTAGGAGGTCTGACTAACCCTCTCTCATACTGACACATCTCCAAGAGTTGGTGGGGGGGGGGGGATAAGAACACAGAAGACCCAGACAACATTCCCAGAAAGGCTGCATGAATTCCATATCCAATTTCATTCTCTAAAAATTAAGAATGGAGTGCAGGTATATCATTTATAAAAATTGTTCCATGCTAAATAAAAAAGAAAATTCTCAAAATATTTTCCAAAGCAGAATTTTTCACAGGTGCTGCTTCCTGTCCATAATGAGATAAATGGCATCACAGCTCATAGCAACCTCAAATTCTTGGGCTCAAATGACTCCCTTGCCTCAGCCTCCCACGTAGCTGGGACTACAGGCACCTGCCATAATGCCTGGTGATTTTTAGAGATGGGGTCTTGTTCTAACTCACGCTGGTCTTGAACCTGTGAGCTCAGACAATCCAGAGTGCTAGGATTACAGACATGAATCACCACGCCCAACCCTAGAAATTAACTTTTAAAATTAAATTTAAAAACCTCATCCACCCAGAAAACAAGTCACACCCTCACCCATACACATACCCCACAGAAGCAGATGCCTACCAGGTTGCCCACCAAGAACAACTGATTTGCAGGAACCACTCCCCAAACACATCAACAGAGGCACAACCATGTTCATGACATCAAATGTCCTTGTTAGTGATGATTTCAATTAGGCACATGAGTTTTGAGAAGATCAGACCTGCTATAACAATGCACACATTTCGCATAGATCTGGTGTGGGCTTGGACACCTACCTGTTCCCATATGACTTTGGAGAGTTCCTTCTTGTTCTGAAGAATGGCCCAGATGAACAGTGCTTGCAGGGGGTGCCGGGTAATAGGAGACACGTCCTAGAGCGGGGAAGCATACAGTCAGCATGTGCAAAGGGAAATCATTTCAGGGGCCCCTCTGTCACAATAAAAGTGGGAACAGGAAGCCCTGGGACAGTGCCCCACATTGGGAGGGTCTGCAGCTTTGTGTGTGAGTCCATTTTAACAGCACAGGGACCAGTGATGAGATTTTCATCTCTGCGCCTCACTGGGTGGTATAATTTGACACAAAATCTTTTATCTATTATAAAAGGTAAAGTACAACATAGATAGAGAAGTATAAAGGTTGAAATAAAATGTGCTGAGAGTAATTTAAAAACTGAATGACAGCCCAAAGAGAAAATAATTCC
Organism: Galago senegalensis; assembly: GCA_963575145.1. Classification (NCBI taxonomy): domain Eukaryota; kingdom Metazoa; phylum Chordata; class Mammalia; order Primates; family Galagidae; genus Galago; species Galago senegalensis. The sequence continues at coordinate 14,041 of CAUYTI010000091.1, read as the reverse complement.
TTCTCATCCTATAAATCTGTTTCTCTTCTAGAAAAGAATCTTTCAAACTAAATCCCAACTTTCCTACAGTTCAAGTTCAATTTTATCCCAACTTAAAACTAGACCTATTTCTTTGGACTGTTAAAGATTTGATTCCTAATACATCAGTTAGAACCCCAGCTCCTATTCAGCCTGGGGTACCTTCCAGTGGAAGCTTTCCAGATAGAAAATTCTTACAAGTTGTACCAGGATGTAAAATGCACGAGGTACAGTTATGCATATGGCAAAGGGATTTAACGTAAATAGAGTGGAACAGAAGCTCTCCAAATGCCTCCAATTCCTGCAAACACTTAGCTCACTTACATTTCTGCAACATATACCTGCGTGTGAGCTTGTGCGTGCACACACACACACACACACAAAGAATCATTACAAAAGATAATGATCTCGTCTGGGTTCTGCCAGAAGCAATCCTGAGACAAGAATTGGAGGTAAGCAGCTTATTCAATTCAATGAAAATCAATAGAGGAGTGAAGAAATGCTATCAGAAAGGAAAGAAACCTCACTTATTTAAGTGTTGTGTTTAGGCATTTATACTCTACTATCGATATATTTGACATGTACCCTTGCAATAAAAAAAAACAAGAAAATTAACTATATTAAAAAAAAATAAAAGAAACCAATAAAAAGGTGCATTATCACCTAAGCTATCTCATTGGGTAACTAGAAATGAGCCCCCAGGCAACTCCCAGAGCCAGTGCAGCACAGGCCTCCAGTCAGCCCCTCCTCTCCACCTGGAGGGGGCTCAGGTACATGAGCACCAGTCTCTGACAGTCACAGGGGTTGGCAACTGGAAACAGAGCTGCCCTGACTTAAAGCAGGAGGCCCAGGAGTAAGGTGGTGCCTACACAGCTTCCTGTCACGAATGCAGCATATTCACAGCCCCTTTTATTCCCAAAAGAACACCTGCCTGTTCTTCAGCCCTTAATATGCTTGTAGGGCAAGGAGCTATTTTAAGGAAATCACGTCCAGTGGGCTAAGACTTGGGTCCCCAACCTACAGGTCAAGGAGCAGTACCAGTCCATGGCCTGTTAAGAACCAGGCTGCACAGCAGGAGGTGAGCAGAGGGCAAGTGAGTGAGGCTTCATCTGTATTAACAGCTGCTCCCCATCCCTCTCATCACCACCTGAGTTCCGCCTCCTATCAGATCAGCAACAGCATTAGATTCTCATGGGAGCATGGACCCTGCTATAAACCACATGGGAAGGATCTAGATGGCTATGAGAATCTAATGCCTGATGATCTGAGATGGAGCTGTAATGTGCTGGAGTCATCCCTAAACCATCCTCCCAAGAGGTCTATAGAAAAACTGGCTTTTGTAAAACTGGTCCTTGGTATCTAAAAGGTGGGGGACCACTGGGCTAAGACACGGGCAGGGAACCACTGGACCACTGGCCTAAAACACGGGCAGGGGACCACTGGGCCAAGACATGGGCAGGGGACCACTTGTTTGTCCCTGTTCCCTGTTAGATGTCTCCAGAATGTATACCACACCGAGCTGTGCAATTATGAAAACTACAACCCGTTTAAACATAGCATGCAGTGTAATGCAAGATTATTAGAAGCCTTGCCAGGTAGAACCTCAGCTTAAGTAAAGGCAACGTCATGTGTTAACTACCTCATGGCAGGTGGTGGGAAAGACAGAGGTAGAGATATTTTTTGAAGGAAGACTCAAAATATCAGAGCATTCTCCCAGTACATACATGGAATTCTACGTCCATATCATCCCTGCTACTTCTGTCTTCCTTCCGGAAACCTCTCCGGAAGTTTGCAACCAGTTTCCAGACAAAGGTGAGGAGGGCATCGTTGTAGGAATTCTTGGCAATCTGCAGGTTCCGGTACACGAGGGTGCTGAAGTGGCTGGAGAAGAGCTCGGTGAGCACGTCGTGGGTGAGGAACTTGCGCAGGTTCAAGCCATTCTCCAGAAAGAGGCGGACAAACTTGGGTCTGTCCTTTATGAGAGCTGTGAACATGACCTCCTGAAGGTCTGCAGACTAAAGGGAAAGAGCAGAGCGGCACTAACAAGGCTGGGGCAATAACAGAAAGAACACAGAAGGCATTTTTCTTTCTCAGCCACAGAGTAACAGTACTTTCAACTTCTCTTTCAATCCTGTCTTGAGAGGAAAATTTATCTTTTCAGTTTCAACATGGCATCAGATTATAATTTGAACATCCAAATAGGGGAAATGGTGTGGTGGAATCTTTGTAATTGGTTAGATGTGAACTTGGATGTGACCTGCCTCTTGCTACTTCAAAGGGGAGATAAAAATACCCAATGTAGAGATGACATTGCCCCAAAAATTTACCCTGGTATCTGACATAGAGGAAACAACCAGGGGTAGGGGTCACAGACCAGCTGAAGGAATCTCTCTGCAGTCTACACTAGACACCCACTGTGAGCCGACTACCAGTGTGGACCCTGTACTCCGTGCCATGGGGTCTGCTGCCCTTCACAGATGCCTGTGCACCTTCCGTTATCCTGACCATGTTCCCAAATGCAGGGGTCAAGATGGGATCCATCAAGCCATGGGCAAGTCACATGCCACCAAGCAAATGCCCGGTCACATTACATCCCAGTAAGTCACCAGGACACTTGACAATTAGATTTGATTGTCAGTTATCTACCTTAACTGTACTTTCCATACTTCTGATAAAACTTAACCCATGGAAACTCACTGAGAATCTCAAAAGATAAGCAGTGCTCACTGCAGACACAGTCCGGAGGGCTGCGGCCATGGCAGCTCTCAGCGTGGGTGAGTGTCCTCCGTGGTACTTCGTACAGTGGAGTTCTATTACCAACCTTCAAAAATTATTAGATTCATCAAAACCTACATTCCCAGCATTGAAATCCAGATTTAAGAGTAAAAACCAGCAGCTCTGGCAACACAGGACTTGTTGGCTAGAGCCAAGGGGTAGCTGCCTCAGGAGCCTGGGCTCTTGGTCCCACTGTCCCAGCACCCCTCAGTGGCCAGCAGCCCCCTTCACTCACTCACAGGGCTTGCCTAACTCCTGCTCTAGGTGAGTGTCCTCTGCCATGGGCCACATAAATGGTTTCATTTTGTCTAATGTTGGTCTCATGGGGCTCACACATCATCTATAGGGTGACCTGTCAGGGTCCCATGAGTCCTACTGTGTATGCAGCTAGGCTTAGGGGTAGGGGTCGCCATCCCTAGGAGGGTGACAACTGTGCCTTCTCCCTTGTCCTCAAAGCAAGTGTCCCCTGTGGCCAGCATCTCCTATTTCTATTAGTAAATCCATTTGCCTTTCCATCAGGCACACACTTGCTAGCACAGGGCAGTGGTTCTCAGACTTTAATTAGAGTCCCCTCAGGGCTTGTTAAAACTGCCAAGAGTCAGCCTTGGATGTCTGATCCAGAGGGTCCAAGGCCAAAGGAGTCTGAGGATTTGCATGTGATAAGTCCCAGGTTATGCCCAGCTGCCCCTAGTCCAGGGACCACACCTTGAGGACCACTAGCAAATGGGAAAGAGAAAAGGCTTGAGGTCAGATACATCTCTGTTTTCAAACCTATACTCTACCATTATCTGGCCATGTGACCTAGAAGACTGTGTCTCTGGGCCTCAGTTCTCTCTTCCATGAAACCAGAGGTTGTGAGGATGAAATGAGCTAACACACACCAAGGTCTTTTCAGAGATTTGAGTTCAGAGCAGGTCCTCAAAAAACATCAGTAACCCTTCGGCTATGACACCCACGGAACCCTGGTTTAATAGCCAGCAAAATGAGGGAATCCCCCTGTGGATTGGTATAAGGGGCAAGCACACTAACACAACAGAACTGCTTCATGCACTACAAAAAGCTACACAGACATTATCATTATTCCAAATATTTTAACATTTAAACAAATGGTGCTTGAAGTGTGTCAGTTATCTAAGCACTTCAGAAATATTGTCTGATTTAATCACCCTAGCCACTCAATGAGGTAGGTACTGCTATTATTGTCATCTCCATTTTCAGATGAGCAGTGATGGGCTGGTAAATGTTTAACCACCAGCTCTCTGAAAGAAAATACAGGCCCTGATTTGTAGTGTGTGCCAATTCCCATGGTGTAAACACTCCCACTGTGGCCAGTTCTCAGCTACCAAGGTGGCATAATTGGAGTCTAGCATACAGATACATTGCCAACATTCAGAACACAGATAATAAATAGTAAACATAGTCAAAGAATTAGAGAATGATGAGTGTTGATTATTACCTTTGCTTTCATAAAATCTGTATAATTCTATGTTGGCACAATTTAAGTTTTAATAATGACTATATTTAACAACCAACTCACAAAATCCCTAAACATTTAGCAGTTGGTTCTTACAAGCCAGTATCAGCTGGCCCCAGTATATCACCATAGGAAGACACTGAGGCCTAGAGAGGTTATTTGCCCAAAGTCATATGGGTGGGCTGGCAGCACAGTCCAAACCCTTAACCATTATTCCCTTCACCTTTAACTATCTTTAGCTAAGCTAATAGAATTAAATGCTCCCTTTGATATGTGCCTGAGTTTATGCTTATTTGTACCATGTGACTTTACTTGAATAGAACATTTCACACAAAATGTATTTTGTTTATGAATCAATTACCTAGATCAATTTACAGTTCCACTGTCCCTAACTAAAACCTTGTAATGTGCCATAGGTTTCATTATACTGAAGAGATCAAATGAAGGATAATGCTTGCTAAAGGAAAGAAAACTTAAATTTATAAGCCATGAGTTTATCTGCACTGCTAGCATTAAAACTGATCACATGTTAATATAAATCAAGTCTTTGATTTTACAGTGATAGGCTCAAAGGTGTTTCCTGAACCCGGCAGTTAAAAGTTAGGAATTACACCCATTTGCAAATCTATGCCTACAGGTATAAAATTAAATATCTTCTCGCTGCCCACTAATGACTGAAATTAATTTGGAAGAGCTAAAAGCAAAGACGCACCCTTGCGAACAGGGTGACAGTTGATAATTATCTCTATTGAGTGAGCTCCCAAGGCTGATTGGACTTTAATTGTACACAAGAGGACACTGTTGGGAATAAGACCCCCAAACACTAATCAAATTGAAAAACGAGAAAAGACAGACTGTTGGAAAAGTCTACAGTTTGTGTTGTGTGGGCAGCTTCCGTATGGAAGGAGCTCATTTGCCCAAGAGAGTCCCAAGCGCCTAGCTCTAGGACTTTCACTGACCGTCTCTGATGGAGGTGTTCCACTTTTCCTTACGTGTCTCACTGCGAACAATTCACTTTTCATCTAGCAGGTGGGGTGGGGAGCAGAGCAGTGCCGCCGCCTTGATTTTTAGTCAAGCTACTTCCAATCATCCTATACACATACTTCTGCCCACGCCCTCCCAGGAGGAGAGCTGCACCCCCACACCCAGATCAGAAATCACCTTTCACATAGTGGTCAAAGGCTCTGGGGAACTGATGTCACCTTACATTATTTACTTTTACTTACATTATTCCACTTACTTTTATCTCTTCACAACAAATCTCCAAGTCAGGGGTCCTCAAACTTTTTAAACAGGGGGCCAGTTCACTGTCCCTCAGACCCTTAGAGGGCTGGACTGTGGGCCCGGGACAAGTCAGCTGCTAAGCAGGACAGGCAGTGGTAACAAAAACACCCAGTGGGCAGTATAAATGTCCTCGGTGGGCCTCATGTGGCCCGCGAGCCGTAGTTTGAGGACCCCTGCTCCAAGTCAATGTTGTTACCCCCATACTACAGGTGTGGAAATCAAGACTCAGCAACACTGATGTACTAGAACAGAATAATCTTTCACAAGATTCAATACTGAAGACCATGTCAGAAGTGGACGAGCCATCGTGCAGCCCCAGGAGGGCTTCATTTTACCTCCCATCGGCGGTCATTGGTGAAAATCTCATCATTGGCTAAGTCCAGCTGGTTCCACTCCAGCAGAAGCTTCAGCTGCCCATTCCAGTTATCCTTATCCTGCTCGTTGGTGCTGAAAGCTGTGAGAGGGCAAGACAAGAACCGACTCGCCAAAGGCCCAGGAATCAGTCAGAACCACCCACGTGGCAAGTCGCCAGAGCCACTTATCAACGTGATGCTGAACAAGTTCTTTCCAATTCAGACACTCAGCTCTTTCATTTCACTGTTTCTGTTCATTCTGACCCACATTCTGTATGTTCTAAAGTGTGTAATGAGGGTCAACTCAGGCACAGTAATATCTCTCCTCCGCATATCCTACAGCGTAACAACGGTGTCATGAAATTTCCCCATAGATTCAGATTCCGTGAGTGTTACAATTCGAGGGCCATGTCTAACCTATACTGTATCTAAATCTGCAGAACAATGAGCCCTATTACGATGTTTCTCTTGTCTTTTCCAGAGCTAATATTTTCTGTATCTACCTATCTCCACAGAGAAAATTCCATTTTTGTAAATACCTTTATAACCAAGTTTCTAGCAAGCATAATAAGAATAATTCTAATAAATAACTAAGGTTTAAACCTCATTTCCTGTGTGCCTGAGTAATTTACATTTATTAACCAGGCAGTTCAACTCTAGATGGCAATGCCTTCACCAAGGACCTATTTACTACAGGGAAGATCCAGTTTGATGGAATTCTAAGACAGCAAAGATCAGAGATGAGAAGTTTCTAATCCAAGGTTCATTCCTGAGCTTCAAGATATTTGTAAACCCCTGAAATTGAAAGCAAAATGACTTATGTGTGTGACGTGAGTATGCATGTGGGTGCATGTACATATTATGTGGAACTTTAGGACAAAAGTGCATGGATTTGTCACATTGTCAAAGGAGGCTGAGTCTCAAAAAATATATATATATTAATATATTTTCAACCACTGATGGGAACAGCTCTTTGGATAGTACTGTGACTGTGTTTGATCAGTATTTTAATGACATCGACATTGTCATTCTGTCAAATACAACCAAGGAGATTTGCTTCACCAGGAATAGTAGTTATTCTAGCTTCCAATCTATGATAATCAAAGTTAAATGCACAAACGTATTCTAATAAAGCTGTTTTATGAAAGAAACGCAAGTCATGAAAAGCCATAAAAAGCAACATGAACCTGAAACTTCAAGCAGAGCTATTTTTACTCACCTTTGTACAGAGCATAGGAGATAGCATTGCTCACGATTTCATCCCCAGCTTCTTCCATTTTAATAACTGTTAATAGGTGAGAACTTTCAAGAATTTCCTTGAGCTGGAAACATTGAAAGAACCAAGTTGTCAGTCAACTGATTTTAGGTATGAGGAGCATAAACTTCACTCCACAGGTGAGGGCTATTTTATCCCCTTATTTTTAAAAGACTCCCAATAGGGGAATCCCAGGTCTTCTTCCCATCACTTCTAATTTCTCAATTGTTATAAGCATATAAACAATTTCTCAATTGTTATGAGCATAAAATATTGGTTATACAAGAGCACACACATCAAAACCATATCAAAACTCATACATTAGCCCCTATTAAAAAGCCAAGAGCCTCTGTCTAGGGTGTGCGTGTATGTGTCTATCACAAAGCCTGGCACATGGTGGGGATTCAGGTGTTGAATGAGAAAACAAATGAAGAAAGGACAACAAAAGACCAGAGACCCCACTCAGGTGTGGTCATAAAGACTTAAACAGGGCTTGATACCTGTGGCTCAAGTGGCTAAGGCGCCGGCCACATACACCTGAGCTGGTGGGTTCGAATCCAGCCTGGGCCTGCCAAACAACAATGATGGCTGCAACCAAAAAATAGCCAGGCATTGTTGCAGGTGCCTGTAGTCCCAGCTACTTAGGAGGTGGAGGCAGGAGACTCGTTTGAGCCCAGGAGTTAGGAGGTTGCTGTGACCTGTGATGCCATGGCACTCTACCCAGGGCAACAGCTTGAGGTTCTGTCTCAAAAAAAAAAAAAAAAAAAAAAAGAATTAAACAGTAGGAAAGAGAAGTTCAAATACAAACAAGAACTAGTAGGACTTGGCAACTGGAAGAAGAACAAGAATTTGCTATGTTATCCTTTGTGATTTTTCCTGTAATGTTTAATCTTAAAACATGTTTTTAAAATTAAGGCACCCCGTAATTCCAAGGTTTTGAACATTGGAGAGCCTGGTAGGAGCTTGGTGAGGAAGGCTCCTTCCTTCCAGAGGAGGAAGCAGATCTGGCCTCAGCCTGAGTTGGAGGTGTTAGTGGGTATTCCTGGGAGCATTTGGAGGTGAGGATCTGGAGCTGCCAACAGCCTCAGCTGGACAGGGGAGGGGAGGGTCAGGGTGCAGCCTCTGGAAGGTGGAAATGTGGGGGCTAAGAACAGCATCCCTCGGGTCTAGAAATTAGGAGGTGAGCTTGTGAGGCTGCAGTTTCCTAGAAAGGTAGTGATGGAGGCCTTAGTTCAGAAGATGCTGCACCCCACTGGGTGACAGGAAGTGAATGAAAACTGTAGGAAAACACAAACCATGGGGATTTTGAGGGTGAGAGTGGGCGGAGATGACAGAATGAAGGGAAAAGCCCTCTCCACCTGGCTGCAGCCTTGTTCAGGCTGAAGATAAGAAATGACAAGCCAGGGAAAGGGGTGCAGGTCTCAAGATCATGGGGCACAAGTGGGAGTGGACTGTACTAAGAGGTTCTTTTTATTTTCCTTTGAAACAAAAAGGAAGAGAATGCATATGGACACAGCATAAAGTGATTGGACCCAGAGACCACTGCAGGGGTCTCCTGTCTGGCATCCCCTCCCCACAAACTCTGGTGTCCTCTCAGCCTCCTCCCCACTGGAGCCAGTGTGAACTTTCTTGAGCACAACCCTGGTTGTATTTTCTCCCTGCTTTAACCCTTTCAACAATGTCCCATTACACCTGGACCAGAAGAAACAGTGTCCAGGGAACTGCCTGGTTTGGGCCCCACAAGCTCATAAGCTTTTACCCGCAATATCCACCATCACTGCCGTCTTTCATTTCAGCTCCTTGGCTGTGCCATGCTTGCCCATCACCTCAGGCTCTTGCATGTGCTGTCCCCACCATCACCTCATTAACTCCGTCCCTCCTTTTAGATCTCAGCTCCCATGTCACTTTGAGAAGCCTTCCAGAAAGCCCCAAACCAGGTACATGCCCTTCCATGTCCATATTACTTTTCTTCAGAACATCATTTCAGTTTGAAATTATACAATGCACTATGTTGTAATCACTGAACATGAACCCTTTTCCAACTTCTTTTTCCTTTTTGGGGCTACAGACTCCTGCTGTGTACATGATTCCTTCTGAAGTATGATTATTTCAGAACCTGGTACACAGTATGTGCCCAATGTATGTCTACTGAATACATGAGTTAGAATGAATAAGTGAACTTGGTTACAGACTGTCAAGTTCTTGAGATGTTGAGGATAACTACGAGCTGGTGGGGCAGCAGGGAGTGATCCCAGGGGGAGAAGGGCAATGGAGCACTTAGAGAGTCAAGAAACCCGGAGTCCAGGTTTTGGGGTCCTCGTCCACATATTAATGTCTTCATCTGGGATTGTTCTGGAAGGTTGCTTAATTAGTGTTTGACTGAATGTATAGATTCATTAATGAGTAATTTCACTCTTGAGCTCAGTCTTTCGGGAAATCTGTATCAGCTGCAAAATCCCACATGAGTACATAATTAAAATCACAGACTAATTTTTATTATTTATGTATGTCTTCTGATTGACCTAATTACAATTATGAGATGTTATTAGCATAGTAGGTATGAATATGAATTAGATCGAAGTCCCAGAAAGGATAATTACACAAGGTAGACTGTCTTTGAGCTTGTTACAGATGAGTTGGCTATAACGGTTTTCTTGAACCAGAAATCAAAATCTCTCACCAAGGGTGTGGGAATCCATCAGGCAGCCTGTTTTTTGGACAGTATGAGGTTCAGACCCACAAGCCAAACCGTCAAAGAGGAAAGTCACATGAAAGGGGCCGGTGCCTTCATCGGTGGGGGACTTAAGAACTACCTACTTTTTCTCTATGGGTATTCCTGAACTGACCTCTGAACTTCTTCCTTCCATCACAGGAAATCACCTTGAGAGTGATAATGAATGGGTAACATCTTACACTGATATGTGCACTTTGGGACTGGCCTATTTGTATGTATAGAATTGACTCAAAGCAGTTAGGTATGAATGTTTAAAGAATCAAAAGCGTATAACCACTTTGGAAAGGAAAGACTTGTTTTCCCTGCCAACAGATTTCCATGCAGAAGGGGCCTCATCAGAGCAGCTGCTGGGCCGCACTCCTACTCAGGGTGGGCAGTGACCCCAGCCATGCCCAGCCAGCCCTTCCTGGGTCTCTCATTGGGTCCCCTAACCCCATGCAGAGAGCTAGTGCTCTCGTTGCAGCTGCCACATGCTCAGCCTGTGTCTGGGTGGGCGCATTTGTGTCACTCTGAGACTCAGCATAAGGAGACCCACTGTGGCTGCATCTCTGAGCCACATCTTTAAACTTTGCCTTCATCATCAATAAAGTGGATATTTTTACCTCCATTTGCCTGATTCTTGTGTCTATATCTCAATTGAACTCAAATAAGTAAAAGAAAATCCCAGTCAGAACTTTCATATTAAAGCACCAGTTTTACCTTTTTTTAAAACTAATTGTAGGAAAAGATACAAGTTCATTTAATGTGGATATACAGGAGCTTTCAGAATAAAAACTCCTGGTTGTACCTCTTGTAGTAAAATCTGAAAAAATGCAACATCTCAGTTAGACATATCATATGTGCAATAGCTATGGCATCATTCAACACCAACACTGTCTCTCCATTATGGGAAGAAGGTTCACGTGTGTTTAAGTCCTGAATTTTAGACAAGGAGGCTTAATGCAGAAAAGACTTGTTCCCTGATCATTCTGATTAGCACACTGCCCCCTCTGTACTGTGGGCTGACTGCCCTCTCACAAGAAGCTAAACAAAACCATTAGGCTTCCCCTTCATGTAATTTACTAGAGAGTACCTGGCAGCCTACAAGGTGGGGCTAATTTTTCTCATTATTTATGAGGATTTGGTGTGTTCAGGCTTGCCTTAAATCCGCGTTTCTCAACCTGTGGGTCACAACCCCTTTGTAACAATGCAAATACATCGAGACATTAGGAAGGTTGAGAACCATCGCCTTAAATAATGACAAAGTCTACCACAAGCAAGAAGAATTTCTTTGTTATTCCAGGATTTTAGTTTGCTGCATTTGATATTTTGAAAACTTTCCACAACTAGAAATTATTGAAATCCCAGTCTGGTAAAAGAATATATTTTTTTTATTTATACCAAACCCAGCATCTGACTCTCGGGCTGAAATAGGTTCTATGATTAAAATAACCCTTGCTGTCTGCAGCCTCTTTCCTTTATGGAAAAATTTCCAAGTGGCAACACCTGCTCCTAAAAATATCCAACTAGCAAAGGCCATCTTCCAAGGAGCTGATGTGAGGGCAGCTCCTGACAACCCCGAGAGCTTCAGTCATCAGGAAAACCAAAGTCACTACAAGTCAACAGCAGTCACGAAACAGACAAAAGTGAGAGAGAGAGCACAGCACGGGGGGGCGGGGGGGGGACAAAATCTTCCCATCAGCATGGCCAATAAGAAGCGGAATACACGTTCCAGGGAGTCCGCGTTTGCTACATGATCTAGTGAGGAAGAGGACAGATTCTGTACAGCCCCGCGATACAGGACAGGTGGCGCCCCAGCCAGCTCAGCCGAGCTGGGCTGTTGGACCCGCAGCCTCTGCCTTGGCCGTGTTGGTGCTGCGGAAGCTGGCAGAGGAACCAGCCGGCTAGAGTGTAAGCAAGGGTAGGGGGAGAGCCTCCCTCCCCCACCGGAGGCTCCAGTAGCCAAAGGGGACTGACAACTGCTGGGGAGACACCGGCACCTTGGTGTCTCCTTCCCTTTACACTTATGACTAAATACGGAACCCCCATTTCCTATGCCTGGGTCAATTTCATGTAAGTTTCCCAGGCATCAGTTCTGTGAATGGACTGTGTCCATTCATTAGTACATTCATTCACCTTGCCCCGAGGAAGGGACTGTGTCCATTCATTTCCTGGCCTCATGGAGAAGGAACCCATGCACGTATATATACCGCTAGATGGAGAGAGACCGGGAGAGAAACAGAGAGAGCTTTTCTTTCCTGACTTGGATATTCTCTCCATACTAGAAACTTGACTGTTTTTTTATTCTTTATCTTTAAATAAATTCTGTCTTGCCACTGATCTGTGGTCCGCGGATTTATTCTTCAAATCACCGAGACCAAGAACCTGAAAGTCCCGTATCCCCGGCAGGCCAGCTAAGGCAAGCATTCTGCAGTGCGGCTTCCCCAGTGGATACACACGGGGTTTGGCGTCTGCGTCTCTTCCTTCCCAGGGATTTCGCCTGGGCCCATCATCAACTGATACATGAAAAACTCAGAAGCACCTTTGTTGAGTTCATGGTGTGAAATAGGGATTTTCAGGCGGTGTGCCCTGGCTCACTGCTGTGCCATGCCAGGATCTTAGATATGCCGCAAAAACTTTTAAAGATCATTAATTAAGTTACTTTCAAAAGAAGTTCAAAGCACAGTAAGTGTATTATTATTATTATTTGCTCAACATAATTTAAGCATTCCATGGAAATTTAACTATAGGTTCAAGTGTGCCATAAGATAAAAAAAAGTTGAAAAACACTGGTGTAAAAGAAGGCTCATAAGCTTGTCGAACAGACCTGAATGAATTTAAAGCCTTGTAGGCTGCCCCTGAGGAGGTAAAGATGCTTAGAAGGTCACAAACTAATAGGAGTTTCAGTTTCCAGCTAGACATCTAGTTTGGAGCAGGTACCAGCAGGTGCAGCTACCAGCGGGGCTGGGTTTTTAAGGCATCCTTCCTTCCCACAGACCCGCTTCTCCTTTCAGCCCTCAGACATGGCCCCACCGACTCACCCATCTGATCCAGTTCTCAGTCTCCTCCTCCGGCAGCCGAGACACCGTGCGAGGTAGAAAACGCACCAGCTTCTCCTTGATGATGGACGACGTCAGGGCGTCCTCCACCTCCACCAGGCTGGCGATCACATCGGCAATCTGGCCTGAGCCTTCCACCACCACACAAGGAATTTTACTTTTGATGGAGGTATTGATGGCCTGGGAGAAGGGAGACAGAGTCGGGCAGACGGATGAGATGCCAGTGTGGACAGAACCCAGCTCCAGACGAAGGTTCTGAATCCAGTTGGAGAACTTAACACAGGGACACGTCCCTGTGCTTTTTCCTTCGGGGCTTTCATCTTAAATCAGACGCAAACCAAATGTTGGCAATGACCTTATAAATGAGAGATGTAATCGGGTTGTGTGGCATCCCGCGCCCAAATAAATGCCATAATAAGAACTCATGTGACCAGCTTGTTTTCCACAAGTAAAGCTTTAAAATATCCCTACATACAAAACAGATCATTCAAAGTATGGACATAACTTGAGTGACGACTATTAAGACTGTAGTTAAAATCATTGTGATAGCTTATCTGATCAAGCGAAGTGTTTTGTGTTCTGTTTTGTCATATATTTCTCTTCAAATAATTTCCCTTGCTCCTACTGTTAAAAGAGAATAGAAACTTTATGTCTGAGATAAATACCTACTGCACTTTTATTTCCTTTATAATAACTGCAGAAGTCAGACTAGGTTTTAAGAATTTGAATCACGTAAGATAAAGGTGCGTTCACATTAGCTCATTCAAAAATACCTTTGGCTATTTAGTTGTTTTTAGGAGCAGGTGTTGCCACTTGGAAATTTTTCCATAAAAGAAAGCGGCTGCAGACAACAAAGGTTATTTTAATCATAGATACTGTTTCAGCCCGAGAGTCAAAGGTTTAATAATCAAAACAAATACGTTCTTTAGCTAGATTGGGATTTCACCAATATTTATTTATTTATTTATTTATTTATTTTTTTTTTTTAGACAGAACCTCAAGCAGTCCCCCTGGGTAGAGTGCCATGGCATTATAGCTCACAGCAACCTCCAACTCCTGGGCTCAAGCGAGTCTCTTGCCTCAGCCTCCCAAGTAGCTGGGACCACAGGC